>LOEQ01012290.1:0-10741 GCA_001685075.1 Bramus lutescens
AACCCCAGCAGCACAGACAATAATGGCACCATTGAATAAATGGGACCTCCTAAAGCTGAGAAGCTTTTGTATTTTAATACTTTTTATTCGTACTCATGTTGAATGATCTAGGTTGGGATATTGTGGATACTGTTAGCTGCATGCAACACCAAGTTTTAGCAGCACCATGGATTTCTGACTAAAATAAATTATTTTTATTCTATAAAATGAATCAACAAATCTTATAAAATAAGTTGAAAAGTCTAGAGTAATAGAAAACGTGTCTTATAATTATGGCCCCGAGTTCAGTCAACCAGTACCTACATTAAAAATATAAAACCAGGCAGGGATGTAAAGGATTTTAAACTGAGCACTGGTTTGACAGAGAGCCAAATCATAGTGGCTCATTTGGGAAACTGTTCTAGCCATTTTTGGGAACTCCATGATTTTAGAGACCCATACTCAAATGACATATTCTTTGTGGTTCCTGAAGAACAACAGCTGAGGTTGGTCTCCCACTTCTGGTCAAGCATGCACACAATACAACTGTGGACACAGAAACACATGCACACACATATGCATGCAGGATGAAAATTAATTTTGTCAGTGCCTTTACCCTGTGTTCCAAGGTAAAAGTCTTGCTGTATTTGTTCCCTACATCTTCAATATGTCACTTTTAACTATTCCAGTGGTTGCAAGATGACAGATTACCTTCCATAGCTCAGGAAGGCTTGCATCAGCATGCCTCCTTTGACATGGGATAGTCAGTTTGTAAACCAACTTGGTGAACATACAATCCTCATTTTTCCAGTTAAACAAAAACAGATGTTCCTGTGAAGGTATTTTCTTGATGTAGTTAACATCTACAGTTAATTAACTTTATTGAGTATAAACTTGACACTCTGAGTGGCTGCATCCCACTCATCCCACTACTGGAGGGTCTCAAGAACAGATAGGGGATGGCCTGAAGAGAAGTAAATTATACCCGTGGAAAGTCACTTCATGTATAGACAAAGAGGATCGAGTCGCCTGTCCTATCTTTCCCATAGACATTTAACTTTCCAAGATAGCTTAAGTTGAACAAGCCCAATTTTTGCAAAGCATCTTTACTTCTTTGTTTTTATGGTTTACCCATCTTTCTTTCATTGAGCTTGGTGTGATCCACTGAGCTTATCGTCCCATCAGGAATAAAAGCTTTACTAAAATGCACCTATGTAAAGTGTCCTTTCTCACCAGCCTTGGTAGAATTAAACTTGTGTTTCTTTCCAGAGTAACTTACTTAAAGTAAAGGAGTTTCCATGTACTTACAGGATCACAAAATAGGCATAGGATAGAAAAAAAATAAATACAGGGTTTTGAATAATTAATAAAAAGGAAAGAGAGCCACAATCATAAACATTTCTCCTTCACACTAAGGGGTGTAAAATTTTCCAATGAAATGTGTATTAATGCTGAACAGTACTGAGTAGCAATCCAAAATCTCTCTCGGTATGTTGATAAGATTTGAATGAGATTCATATCTTCATGGACCTTCTTCTTTTTATTCAAAGTAAAGAATCTTAAAAAAAGTGAACTCAGCTTGATCTAGCATGCTCTGTGATATATCCTTGAAATTTAACCCTTTCTTCTACCCAACCTGTAGTCTTCTCTCTGAAGCAGACAAGTCAGATGGGGAGAACATGAATCAAATCAGCCCACACTAGTTCCAAATAGGGTATACAAAAAGTTTTTTTTCTTAGTTAAAAGGCAAGACAAACTCACAGATGACAATGAGGAAACAGAAACGGGATCCCGCATCCAGATGTGGCAAGTGTAAGAGATCCAGAAGGAAGTTACTTTGGCCTTTTGCTACCCAAAGCCATGCTGCACCTGGTCCAGCCTCTCAAATGCCATTAGTTGAAGGAGGTTTCCCAACACCCCCCTTTTGTCTAAATGAGAGAGTTTCAAACCCAGTAGAAAACTATATCAATATCATATGTAAAAACGTATGTCAAGTAAAAAATTAGAATTACAACCAGTATAAAGATTATTAAGCAAGGAACATATGCTGAATGTTTTAATAATTATCTTATCTTAAGGAGTCTAAGTCTTGTATTAGAAATGGCTTGGATAAATCATAATAGGAAAGTAATTATGACTATCTAATCTTTAACCCCATCGAAGGCCTGAAAAGGGAGACAATATTATTGAGTAGTTAGGAATTGCAATCAAGCAGCTTCAAAAAAGTGCAGTAGAAGACAGAGACAACTGTATACCTAAGCAATCAAAGTCACATTTGCAAAGTTGGAGATATTTTATTGTGTCCTACTTGGCTAGTCCAGCTTCCATGCATTTTGTTAGTGGTTGTGGGATGGGCAGTTCCTTACCAAAAGGCCAGTTTTGCCAAGTAGAAAACAAATTTCAAGTGGACTGTCTTTGTTTATCAACATTCTCTCAGGAATAGACTGATACTATCAGGAGTAATCATGTCTCACATAAACAGAACCCTAAATTATTTAAATGCCAAGTTCTACAGCTCTTTGAAGTGGTTAAAGATTACACATCTATGCAGAATACAATCTCTATTTATCCAAAGGACCTGATTAGTCTAAGTGTAAGTATGACAAACATAGATGACTATTGACATATAATACTTAATAACTGTATAACTTAAAGACTAAGATTTTGTATGAGAATATCAAACAATGTTTAAACAACTGTGCAGCAAATGAGGACAATGACCACGAAATGTAAACAATATATAATTATCAGAGGTAGAAATGTACAGTGCAGTATAAAAATATATCTTAAAAATGTACCAATTTACAAAATGTCTTAAACTGAAGTAGAAACATGCATGCATTCAATATGACAAAACAAGTTTGCATAGGTATGTAAATATTTTAAATGGAAATATAAACATATTCAATATGACAAATATAATTTGAATTTGTATGAATATACAAGAATTTATAACAATGCAAATTGTCTGTAAATAATAGCTTACAAGTATTCAATCTGTTGCTCACTATTATTATTATTAGTTTGATGTGAGTAAACTCACACTGATCTACCCATTATTCCCATCATCATTCTGTATTACAGAGTCTTTTTGGATCCAAGGATTGAACAACATTTCAATATATTTTAACCCACAGCATCATACTAACATTGTTACCATTTTAATTTTTAAATGATGTATCTTCTTATACTTACTAGACCATCCTTCTGAATGGATAACAATATGGGATTTGTGTAAGTCTCAAGTTAGTGTCTATAACAGAGTGAACTTCTAGTGAGCTGATTAATCATAAGTTAAATTGCTGCAGTTATATTCTCATTTTATTGTTTTATTTGTTGTTTATTGAAAATTGGTAGTCAATCTTTTCATTCTGGGATAGAACTTCAGTAAAATTCTCAAAATGTTCAGAAACACATTGGCATGCTCAGCTCATCAGAAACACTTGCTATGCATCACTGAGCAACAGGCTCTAAAAACTGACCTAGTGTTAAAATGGGAAGACCACCTGCATGGTCTAGTGTTATCCCATTCTGGAACCTAATGTAGTCACAAAGCAACATTACTCAGCATTGATGTGATGGTGACATGTATATGAACTTGAGGGTAAATATAAAATCGATTCTTACACTAACAAGAGGCATGTCAAAACCACTCCAGGATCTTAACAGCATTCATTTCCAGGTTTCCCAACATTATTTATGTTCCTTTAGGAGATAGTTACCACATATAGCACTGTATCAGTAGTGGGGATGCAGCCAACCTGTTTATATCTCACTGTCAGAAGTTGGCACTGCATTCAATGTAGTGTCATTTACTTCTTGGTTTTAAACTAAATTCCAATTATGCCTCAGATAAATCCGTCTCCTATCATATGTGATGAACTGCAAAGCTTTTAGAGCCATTTATTATACATGAAGTCTAATCACCATTACAAGAGGAATGGAGATTCCATGGCTCCCCCTTTACTAACAATTCTGTTGTGGAGAAAATTATATACAGACCATGTGAAGCCAAGCTCCCCTATCACTACAAACTGCCAGCATTTTGTTATTATAGTGGTTAAGGAAACTTTCTATTTTTAAGTAAGTTACTTTTATTCATGTGTATGTATCTACTCTTATGAATATATATCATCTGTATGCAGGTGCCCACGGATGACAAAAGAGCGCATTGGATTTCCTACTGGTTGTGAGCTTACATGGGTACTAGGCACTGAACTTGGGCCCTCTGGAAGAAGAATTAGTGGTGATTATGAAATGAGTCAGGTTTATTTTTACTGGTGGAGAGGAATGTTCAACAGCTCTGCAACTAATAAAAAAATCATAGGTTAGACTCAAGGTTTAGATAGCTCTACATATTTGGTTCTAAAGGAAACCCATAGTATTGAATGTAAGCTGTATGAAAGTAGGGCTCAAATTTTCCTTAACAAGAGATATATGTGAATGAGCTTGCATGTTGCTGAAAATGTCTTTCAGAAAGATTAAAGAAGTGATAATTAAAATAGAAGAAAACTGCATGTCCCCAGTGTTCAAGTGAAGGAATGTGGTTTAGATGGTAGCATTTTCCCTTTTATCATTATATGCTTTGGTATGCATAGGGAGCACTTTCCATGAGAAACTGCAATTTAGCTAAACAGTTCAGAAAAAAACTCATATCCTACATTATTTTCCTTTCATTTATGTGCACACATTCTTCAAGGATCCGGTTAAGTATCTTCCTCTCTCTTCCTTGTTGTGGAGTAATCCTTCTAAACAATGTGAATATGTATGACTCTCATTGGTTAATGAAAAGCAGACAGGCTAGTATCTAGGCAGGAAGTTAGGCAGGAAAATCAAACTGAGAATGATGGGAAGAAGGAGGGCAGAGTTAGGAAAGATGCCAGTCAGCCACCAAGCAAGCAGGCTATGTAGAAAATGAGCTAGCAAGCCCTGAACTGTGTGGCAAAGCATAAATAGAAACATGGGTAAATTTGAATGTAAGAATTAGCTAATAACAAGCTTGAGATATTGGACAAAGATTTGTAATTAATAGTAAGTCTCTGTGTGGTAATTTGAAAGCAGCTATTGGGATGAGGAGTGGGAGGGCAGAACAGAAAAACTCCTCTTACATTTCCCAGGATGGTTAGCACAAAGCTCTTTCTTGAAAATGATTGATATAACCTCTTTCTTTTGTTCTGAACTTGGCTTTTGTTTGCATTTATCCCATTGTAAATACATATGTGCACTTGGAGAAAAGCCTTCTCTGGATCCAGCCATGTTCATAAGCATCATCTATGTAATCTGTTACTTTATTCACAGTGATTAATCAATCATCTCTCATGGTGTTGAAGTAAAATACAGTGGCACTCCCTTTTCCTGTAGGCTATGGGTAAGCCTTTGGCTAAAGGCACTGGAAACAATGTAAGACTAAGTTTCCAGCTCTAAAAGACTAGTGGGAGACTACACCTCCCTGTAAGTAAAACAACATATGTACTACCAAAACCTCCTTTAACCTGTGACACACACTTCTGAAACGTCCCAGTTCACTGGACTCAGATGGCAGATGAATAAAGCCTGGGATGCAGCTAGTCATGGTCACCACACCAGACTACAAAACCAAGAATCTTCCACTGTGGATAAGAGAATCACTTCCCACCGTCTGGAGCCAAACTCCAGGATCCCCTTGTGGGAGGTGGACTCCATGCCTGCCAATCAGAAAGACAGCATGGATTAGCTGTGGGTCACATGGCTCCTGCAGGAGGTCAGTGCTGACAGAAGGATCAAGTGGCTAACCTGTTTTCTTCTGCGTTCATACATCCTGAATGCATTTAAAATATAGCTAGGGCTTTTCTTGTAGTTTATTGTGGATTTTCTGTATAAAATTATGAAAATGACAAGATGCTTTTGCTATTATTATATATTTTTGTTGTTTTGTTTTGTTGTTTTTGTCTGGTTTTTCAAAACAGGATTTCTCTGTGGTCTAGGTCTAGGCTGGTATCAAACTCACGAAGATTAATCTCTCTCTGCCTGCTTAGTGATGAGATTAAAAGTGTGCACAATCAACCAGCCTAGCTACTGCATTGCTATTTATATACTTGTGTGGTTTTAGACTTACATTAATATATGGCAAGGCAATATAGAGTACACAAATGAAGTAAAAGTAGGAAAATATCGATCACTCTTATCAAACTTAAAACTTTATTAAGAAATTCATATCAAAATTAATGGGCATCAAAGTACATTTTCCCTTCAGCAATGTTTTAGTACGGCCAAGAGTTCCTCAGTTTCTGCATAGTTTGCAGAATTACCAGGATGAATGTGTTCATGGTACCAAAACATAACTTGAAGGAAAAGCATTTCTTCAGCTCTCAAACGGTGACAGCTCTTCACTGTGGGAAGATTTAGGAAAAAGAGCAGTAATGAATCCCTGGCCCTCTGCCGCTACTTAGTATTAAAATTTTACTGTCCAATTTTGACAAAAACTGGTTCAACATTGATGGCAAAAGGTTCCTTCTTGGTGACAGAATAATTAGGAGAGAGATATAATCAGATAAGAGAGAGGCAAGTGGTAAGACAATATCTAATAATTATTGCATTGGTAAGTGTATTGATTGTATTGATCTTGTTAGTTTTACTATTAGTTAATTAAGTAAATGACTCAGATAAATCTCTGAATCTTCCCAGTACTGATTTTGTACCTAGAATGAGCAGTTTGGACTTGATGTACCTTTGATGACACTATGTTCAAGGGTTTATCCACTGGTTTCTACTAAACACAGATACTCACAATGAAGAGATTTTAATGCCTGGCTGACACATCTTGTCTGATTTCAAAGACTGAGCCCCTTAGCATTGTATGAATGGTGAAGGAAAAAAAAAGAATGTTCAAGCATAGGTTCAGAATGATTCTATATGAGGTCTATTGCAGTTGCATTATCCATTTCAGAGATACAAGCAATAAAGCTAATTTGAACATAAAGTACAAGGTATTAGGTCATAAAGCCCAACATCAATATAATTCTCCACACTCTCCCAAATCCTCTCTGTCATGAAACTGTTAGGTTTGCTCTAAATTAAGAGACTATGGATGGTACAAAATTTAATTCAAGATTGTTAGAATATATAGTACACACCACCATTCCAATTCTACTATCAGCCTAATCCTCTGTAACTGTGAACAGTTGGAGAAAGAAATTTTAAAAGGAGTATTTTAAAATTGTAAAAATATATAATAAGATAATGGTTAACATGTTTTAACCTAAATCTATTTCATCTTTTATCTACAGCATTGGACAACTACCTAGCTGAATACCTAGAGTCACTTTACTGAATGTGAGTCCTTATAAGTTTGTATATTTTGATCAGCCATCCATTGCCAGCTTTCATGTCTTCAAAAGTAATTAGATTTTCCAGAAAATGCTGAGTTGAAAAATTTATGGATAACAGTGGAAACCCTGATTGCCAAGTCACGGTTTCTCAGTAAGTCTCATCACTCATATTTCAGCATTTTATGGAAGGTTCCAGTATTCACCCTATATCAAATCTTGACTGCATGGAAATTGGGAGGCTATGAGTTTTACCTCAGAAAAACCTTTAAACATGAAAATTATTTCTTGAAAATAACTCCAAGACTGTAAATGGAAATTCAGCCAGAAAAACAGAACATAGCTTAATTTTAACTTTCAAAAACTTAGATAGGTATGCAGATGTACAGATAATACATTCATGCATACATACACATACATAAATAGTTTACCCCTTTCACACAAAAAATATTCATGACTGGCATGTTAGTATTGCTTAGCACATAAAAACACAGAATTATGACATTAAAATATCAATTATTTTCTATACCACTGGTAGTATTATTTTCAGAGAGAACCACAAAATTATTTAAACAATAAATGAACAATCATCTAATGGAGATGTAATGGTTCAGACATCATGAGAAATCAGTAGAAAATGCTATGCATCTAACACTGCACATTGTTCTATCATAAGAAGATTCTGAATTTTAATTGGCAAGAAATACAGACTTCAAAATCTTGGTTTATTTCCAGCTTGGAGTTTTCTTTGTCATCCAATAAGGACACACTCTTGTGGTGAGGGTGTGAAATCCCCTTACAGGTTTGCTTGTTTAAATACTTATTCCCTAGCTAGTGGTGTTCTGTGAGAAGGCTCTGTAACTCTTGGGAGGTGGAGCCTTGATGAAGGATTTCACTGGGTTGTTCTGTGTGGTTTTATAGCCTTGTTCATGTCTTATTCTCTCTCTCAGTTCCTATGTATAGATGGAATGTGGTCAGTGTGTTTTCTGAATGCTATGCATACTCAAAGCTCCAGCTGCCAGACCTTCCCTGTAATGATGGCTGTTGTCTTTGAAAGTGTAAGCCATAATAGACTGTTTCTTCCCTAAACTTTTCTCGTGGTATTTTATCACAAAACAGAAAAGTAATTGATATAGACACTAAACTGTAGGACAGATGCTTCATTGTGTAAAGTGTTAACTATTATTTCAGGCCATTCTCCCACAATTTGTGTCAAAAACTGGGTCATGGTCTGACAATAAAATAGGGACAAATTGAGAGCTGATTCGTATGTTGTAACTATTAGATTGGCTTTTAAAATAACTATGATTAATTTTTGAAACTATCAAGTGGAAAGTGTTATTCTGAAAAAGAAGGATGAGTTCGATTATAGACCAATGGATTTTCAAAATTAAGAAATTGATTGAAGGGATGAGGAAATAATAGAAACTGCAGAACTAAAGAAGTGGAAAAAATAAAATACTGAAAAGCTAACAGTAAATGTGGTTCAAAAATTCAATAACAAAATTCTAGATCCGTATTCTGTCCTGTGGTGGGCATGGAGCTGCAACAGCTCTGTGAGCAAAGAGTGGAGAACCTGTTCTAGAAGACGTGAGACAAAACTTCCAAATGTCCAAGGATGACCAAAGTAGAAATGGAATGTTTCGAACAACACATGAAACACAAACGCTCTTGCCACTCTGAATCTGGGGTGTTTGTCTCCAGAACAACAAACCCTGCACACACTCAAATCTCTTCACATGATATTATTGTGCTGACATATTCCCTTGACATATGCATTGTCTCAGTCACATGTAGATTATTTCCTTTATACCACACAAATGCTTTTTTACACTGCATTCCACAGTTATTTTTGTCAGACCAGTGAATCCAGAACCCCAAATGCTCTCCATACAGTAACTAGATATTCTCCCACAGAACTTGGATTATTTGTTCTTCTTTCTTTATTTGTATAAATTATATATATATANAATTTCTGTCTCTCCATAGATTTTCCCTTAGCTGTTTCAACTCTAACATTGTTAACACATCCAGTATAGAGGTCCCCACACAAAAACTAACTTAGACATAGATGAAATTATTCAGATAAAACACTGAATGATGAAAAATATACAGCAAGTCAAACACTCCTGAGAATGGGAGAATCAGTTTTCTTCAGGGACTATCTCCTTATTATGCTAACCAATACCATGTGGCCTGCTTTAAACACATATACACAGAAACAAAACTAAATTAACTCAGTAGATTGCATAGTTATGCATACATATATGTGTGTGCATGAGTGTATATGTACATCATAGGTATGATGTGGAAGGTCCTTCTGTCTATGTGTTGCTTTTATTAGTTAATGAAGAAAGAACTGGTTGGCCCAATAGGAAAGAGTAAAGCTAGGCAGAAAAAAACTAAACTGAATGCTGGAAGAAAGAAGGTGGAGTCAAAGAGAAGCCATGTAGCCCCAACTGAGACAGATGCAAGGACTTTACCCAGTAAATCCACAGCCTTATGACATTACACAGATAAATGGAGATGGGTTAATATAAGATATGAGTTAGCCAGAAATATGTTTAAGCTATTTGCCAAACAGTATTGCAAATAATATGGTTTCTGTGTGATTATTTCAGAACTGAGCAGACAGGAACAAACAAGCAGCCTTCATACAACATAGGTATACATGTGGTTGTGTGTGTGTGTGTGTGTGTGACAGAGAGAGAGATAGAGAGAGAGAGAGAGGGAGAGAAGAGAGAAAGGAGTCATGAATTTGTAAGGAAGAGGAGGGCCACAAGAGAGGAGCTGCGGATAAGTGATGGATGGAATTGAATAAGATGCACTGTTCATTTATGAAGTGCTCAAAAAGAGAGGAATAGTGGAAAAATAAAAGTGTGTATTATGCATATTTTACCATAAAATAGCTAAAGAGAAAGTATTGAAATGATGAGATATACAATGAAAATCAATGTCAATCTAGACTGTCATCTCAAAAGGAGATATACTTTACAAATAAAAGAAAAATAAGAACTTTTCAAAATGACCAAATAAATCACGGTGAAAGTTCAAGTTGTCCAGATACATCTTGAAAATCCAAGCACTGTATAGAGGTATATAGCACTGTATAGATGGAGGAGGATCAGGAATTCTAAGCTGGCTTCAGACATGGGTTTGGAGGCCATACTGGGCTTGGGATACACAAGATGTTGTCTCAAAAGACAAATTAATTAATAGGATTAATAGAATGAGTAGTTCTATTATAAGCAAGTATCATGCATTCTTAGAACACACAGTATAAGAAAGATTCCATTAAAAGGATTTAAGACATGAGACAATTAAATGTTAAAAATGAGCATATTGCTTAAAGAATAACCAAGTATGCTTACAATATGCACAGATGCATGACTATAAATGCCACGGACCGGTCCTCACGGGACCCACGAACCGAGGGGAACCAGGGCGAAAGACAGGAC
>LOEQ01012290.1:10764-21609 GCA_001685075.1 Bramus lutescens
GACAGACAAACACAAGAGAGGTTTGAATCTGCTGCGTTTTAATTAAGGCAGGGTGAAGTATTTATACTTCCACAGAAACTGAATAAACANCTCCCGTTCTTCGCGACATTCTGTCATACAGGTGTCAGCGCAGGTATGGCATATAAAACTGTCTTTCATTTTATTTTAATTTTTTTTATTTTTTTGGTACTATAGTCTAAACACATGTCGTATTCAGGAAAATTTGCCTTCAGTTTAAATTTTAATATTTTATATCCAAGTGCTACTCAAATAACTAATACATAATTAATACTGGAGAGGTAGTGGGATGGACATTTATAGTCTGGGCTTAGGGAAGTGAAGGATACTTGGATTTGTGTGAGGAGCAGTAAGTGTCAGTCTTGAATTCTGGGTGTACAATAAAAAGCATTCTTGGCTTTGTGGAGGACACTGGGGATGATTTCTGGGTTCTGGGTAGGGCGGTGACCCAAAGTTCATATAGCATGCCCAGTATTCACAGGAACAGTCAGCCCATATTCCACAGTAGAATGTCTTTCCAGCATTGTCTCTATGTTCCAGACCCCAGCATGTCCCAAATTGCCAGAGTCTGCATATCCAGAAGCTATTATTCTGTGTTCCACATGGACCCACTGTTAGATACTGTTAGATATTGTTCTTAGCAAATTTGAGTAAGGTTAAGCTCCACTCTGATACTTGATGGAAAAGAAATTTAAAAACATTTTCAATTTGGGGTGCTATTCATTATACAATATGTAATTGGCACATAACTCCATTGTAAATTAAGCAGCTTCTGTGTAATAAGTTTCTACAGTTTTAATTATCCTAAAAAGATAATTGGCTCCCAAGAGCCAAATGAATAAGAGGCTGCATCCTTACACACTTCATTAATTTTTTTCAGATGTACATAAAGTGAAATAATTGTTCCTGATCACAGATTATTGCAAATTGAAAAGCATTTTTGAAAAGCACAGCAAAAAAATAAAATAAAATGAAGGCAAAACTGGTAGAATTAATAAACATTTGTGGAAATATAGCAAAATCACCCTTTTTGCTTTTAAGAATTCATGGCAACATTTGTATATTATAAGAAGGGTTAAATGAGGCTGCTTAGGTAAAGTGGACATTAGTCAACTTGAAAACATAAAACTGCAATATATCATGATTAAAATAAGAAAACAATATAATTAAGAGATGTCAAACTGAGTGGTTTATATACACACTTATTAAAAAATATTTTATGGTTAGTGAAAAAGAATATTGAAAAGATGCTGGATCTATCTATCATCATGTTAATGGAATTCAAACCACAATAGATATTTCTACACAATTACTACAATGAATAAAGCTGGAAATTGTCATGACATCTGACTAAGGCATGAAAATATGACAATTTGGAACCATCCCAGGATATGTAAAAATCATAGGAAGATTTTGAGAAACAATAGTCAGGTCCATGGAAGTCAATAACAGAGACAATGCACTTCGAAGTATAAACAATCAGGTGAAATAAAGTTACATGCCTACTAATGCACATGATACTTTTTAAAACATTGCTAGGTGAACTGTCAAAATAAACTACCTGCATTATAAAGAAAGCTCATGGAATAAATTATATGACTGTCATATATTGCAATTCTAAGTATTATTGCAATGGCAACAATGAAGTGAGCACATATGCCAGACAGAAATGTGCATATGTACATACATACATAAGAACATGAGTAATTAAAAAGTAATTTCTTTGAAAGAAAGATGTTGATCTCATAATAATAATAATAATAATAATAGTTTGTTAATAATTTTATTATGTAAAATTCTTAATGCAAATTTTCTTTGTAGGGACAGAACAGAGATGGGCATTGCCATGGAACAAAAGGAAGCAGGAAAATATTTAAAGTTCCATTCAGATTCTTACTTTCAACTCTACAATGCATTCATGCATATATATACACTTTTCAAACATAATTATTCTAAAATTGTATGAAATTTGTTGCATGTCAAAGTTTAATAAAATATGAAAGAATGATTTTCATAACTCTGGTAATCAAGTACACATATTGAGACACTGCCTTTCACAAAATTACTACTCAGTGAAATGAGCTATACATAATAATTTACAAAGAACACCCAAGGAGCTATTTATTATTTTAGTAAAGAAAAGAAGACCCAAGAACTATAGAATATATCACATGCAGCATATTCTTGAAAATGCTGAGGTATTAAAAAGTCTATTAACTTGGAAAAAGAGGGCTTAGACTACTTTTAAATAAGAAAAACTTAACAGTTTACAGTGGTGGGGATTTTGTATGGCAGGCTTACCTAACTACATGTGATAAGAGCCATAGACCTTCCCCAGGAAGATGTGAATTTTGTCAATGTAAATTTTTCCACAGTAAATCTGATTTGGAGACTTATTCTAAACCTGCACTAACACTGGTCATTGGGCTAGAAAAATGTCTCAGTATTTAAGAGCACTTGCTGCTCTTGCAAAGGATCCTGGTTCAATTCCCAACACCCACATCAGCACTCACAACTGCCTGTACTTCCAGTTCCAGGTGATCTGACACCATCTTTTTACATCCTCAAGTTCCCACTTGCTTATGTATATTTATGTATAAGTACATAAATCTCTATAATCAGAAACACACATATGCTTATAAAATAAATAAATTTTAAATATACAACACCTACAATGACTTTTTTATCCAATTGGACTCAGCTGAGCTCAGGTTGCATATTGTATAGCTTCAGTAAACAATAATTTAAAAAATATCTTATCTTCTTTCTTCATAGTGTTGTATTCCATTGAACTTGTCTGAGAGGCTCTGTGGAGACTTCTCTCAGATTTAAAGTGCTCCAGCATAAGTTTCCCAAATGTACAAAGAGAAGAAAAATGAAATCAACTATGGGAGATTTCAATCAAGTAACTTATTATCTGATAAAACATTCATAATCTATAAAGAAATAATTCTCAGATTTTAACCCTCAATTTTTAATGCAGGAGAAAATCTCTGAGCTATGTATTTATATTTTAATAAAAAAGGTCTATTTTAAGCAGCCCAGATATAAAATCATATCCTAAAATTATAATACCATAACTCAGCAACAATTAAGAGGCAGAGGCAGGAGTGTGAGGGATTCAAATCATCTTTGTCTTCCTAGAGAGTCTGAAGCTAGGCTTTAGTAAAAGACCTAATATCTCTATGGTAATGCTGGGTCACTAGGTCATTACATCAAGCAGCTACCCTGGTCCTGGTTTCACGTGCATGATAACCTGCTTCACCCCAGCTTTGCACATGTGCTCTTTTACTAATGAATCTCATGGTCAATATGCAGAGACATATAAATGATGTCTTCTATGGACTTCTGTGCCTCCTCCATTGGCAGTTGTTGATATAATCATTAGTTGTTACAGTAGAACTCTAAACTAAATAGTAAGGCCCCATAAGGCTCAGAAATCAAACCATTCTCCTTGCTCTTTTTATTTCAAGAACAGCAGCACCATGGCAGTTGTTCTCATCAAATCCACTGAACCTTGATAGAGTTTCTCAAGGTACATCTTGGGGAAGTGGTGCAGCCTGTTTTCTTTTTCTCAAAATAGTTATCCAAAACTGTAATTGGTTAAACCTACCTTGAACAATGAGAATTATCAATCAAGGAGGGCTGACTCTGAATCCCCCAAAGATACAAGGATCTTTAAGAAATTGACATATTACTAATATGGAGTAATGACTTTACAGTCATTACTAAGATTTTCAAATTATCTGTAAACCATATACTTAACAGGACTATCTAGCAGTATATTTACCTTCTTATAGCAAGTTAATCTTTATCATTGTCTAAGTCACTGTCCTATTGCTGTTCAGAAACACCATGATCAAGGCAACTGCTACAATAGAAAATATTTAACTGAGGGTTTGATAACAGTTTCAGAGGGTTAGTCTATTAATATCATGTAAGGGAGCAAGGTGGCAGGCAGCCAGGTTCTGGAGCAGTAGCTTAAAATTATTTACTGATACATAGGCAGAGAGAGAGAGAAAGAAAGAGTGAGAGAGAGACACCAGGGACACACTTCTTCCAACAGGGGCAATATCTTCTAATCCTTCCAAATAGTACTACTTCTTGGTGACTAAACATTCAAATATATAAGCCTATGGGATCATTGATAACCAACAACTACAGCCATTTTAATGTAGTTCTTTTGAGGTCTCTAGTACGTGATAGATTCCCCTTTTACGAATTTTATGGGCTATCTTTGTTGTATATGGCTTTTATAAGCAGCCACGACAATACTTGTAGAATAAATTGTGTAGCTATTTCTTCCCACTTGGCAAATTCCATAATAGAAAGTGTTAGGAGGCTCATAATAGTCCAGATGCTAAAGATATTGAAAGTCTCAGAAAGTTCAGAAATTTGCAAGATTCTCAAAGTCCCTGCCTATTATTATAAAAATATTAATATTCAAGAATGTATGTTTCTGAGTGGACACCCTCACTGGATGAACTTTTCAGAGACATAACTGCTTTTGAGTCATGCAGCAAGCCTCCTATGTGCAGCATTTCACCCACATACCTTATTCACTACATACCTGTAATATTGCTTACTAAGTTGGACTTGAGTCAAATTATTTCTCTAGTCTGTGACTGGTGTACTATCTTAGATGGATAGACATTTGTTCATATCTCCCAAGATAAAGTCACACAATATCGCACAGGAGATTTGGTGTAAAAACTTGAAAATGCCTTCAGTACTAGTTCTAAATTCCATTAATATTTGCAATTAAGATATTTGGTAAGGTTTCAGTCATCTAAAAAGTTGGCTTCATCTTATATGCCATATCAAGATGGTCATTCTCAATGCAGACAGTGAGACACAGATGGCCACAGCAGTGTCTCTTTCTGGGGATCAATGATGTCTTTGGTGACACATGGCTTATTTCAATGAGTGAACAGGAGTGAACAGAATAGAAAGACTTTGATGTCCCTTAACACCTTATTTCAATTCTCAAAATTCCACGTGTCTCTTGGAATTTTCATTTTCCAGAAGCAGCCAACAGTTGTCCATACTAAAGAGAATACCAAAAACACATTTCATGGCATGAGTGGGTTAATTACAAGCTTTAACTCTTCTCACTTCTCTCTACAAGTGAGAAGAGTTCTTTTATTTGGGAGATTATTTTTGATGAAATATATACACACATAAAATTTTACACATATCTAACTTGCCAATTAACTCTTTTGTCTTCTCTTCAGGCAGAATATGAGTATACACTATGAGGCAGAATATGAGTATACACTAGGGAACCTATCTCTCAAAAAAAGGTTGAGTCCAAAATCAGCTTAGACTGTCCATTTATTTATTTATAATTTTATACCTGAGTGCTATATTTACATAATTTCCACCAAACTCCCTCTCCAGTTTCTAACATGTGTCACCATCTCTTTCAAATTCATGACCTTTTATTTTGCTTTATGGAAAATTTATTGCAATATTCCAAAAGCACATCAATTTTTCTTTTCTATATCTTGCTCTGCAGCTTCCTTTGCCCTCTTTGGCCTGATGCCAAAGAGCTGGGCATTGGCCCAGGCCATGCAAAGACTGGCAAAAGCCTTGAAGTTCTTCTCTTCTTCTGTGATGACTCTGGCTTTCTCTTTTTTATAAACATTCCCGATGGGCATCACAGGTTCTGTTAGCTGAATGGGCAATTAAAGTTCTTCAGCCAAAATATTTTCCTTCTTTGGAGCAGAAGGCTTCCTGGGGAAGAGGTTGAGCTTGGAGTGGTACTCCTTCAGGCACTGCACATTGGCCTGCAGGGACTCGGTGGACTTCTTTTACCTCATTGGGTCCACAGAGATGCCTATGGTGTGAGCCACTTTCTTATGGATACTAGCCACCCTGAGTTCCTCCAGGCTGAAGACCGGCCAGCTGGGACCTCGATGTGGTAGCGCACTCTGAGGCAACTCCCAATGGGTCTGATGGGTCCAGATGCAGGACCTGGGGCAATGTGGCCCACTTTTGTCTGCCAGGCCTTACATCTGCGGATCTTGCATGCCAGCTGGTTGAACCAAGTGTCCATTTGCTGTTGCCAATCCTTGTGGAAGTGGGGCTTCAAGATCATGACATTCCAGCTGGGTGCCATGGCTGCCTCCCATGCAGGGAAATGGCCAAGTGGAAAGGCTGACCTTTTCTTTTGAAATTATTATTGTTGCATGTATGTTGTCTGAGGTTTCTTTCCTGCCTGGTCCCGGCAGTTGTTAAGTCCCAAAGAATTCACACAGAGGTTTACATGAGATATAAAACAATTGGCCCATTAGCTCAGATTTCTTATTAACTCTTATAAATTATATTAGCCCCTTATTCTCATCTGTGTTAGCCATATGGCTTGGTACCTTATTCAGTGTGGTAGTCACATCTTGCTTCTTCTGTGGCAGGGCCAGGACTGCAGACAAGACTTTTTCTTCCCAGAATTCTCCTGTTATCATTGGCCCGCCTCTACTTCCTGTCTTGTTATCCTGCCTATACTTCCTGCCTCACTACTGGCCAATCAGCATTTATTTAAAATATAATTGACATAATACAGCCCATTATCCCACACCACTTTCCCCTCTTTTTTTGTAAAATACAAGAACTCTGAATCTAACATCCTTTATTTAGCTTTTCCCCTGACCATTAGACATGACAATTTGTAACCAACATTCTAAACAAACAAAAAAATCCATAGTTCATTTTTGGAGAATGTGGGCATAGATTCCCAGGCTGCTTCCTGCTGTTTTGGGGTTTTGATAATCTTATGGGAAACCTGAAGAAAATTTAGAATTATAATTATGTCCTGACTTGGGTATCCAGTGAGTCTTGATCATAACAGGCAGCAGTCTTGAATCTGTTCTGGAGGTTGAACTCAGACATCTGGGATATCTGTTCTTACCAGAGATTTCTCAGGTGGTCTTTCTTGTTATAACCTGATTTTTCTTAACTCTGAATGAATCCACATCTTCTCATTTTCTGTGGAAACAAAAGAAAAACCTCTTCTCCAAAGTAACATATCTTTTGATTTCAATTTTGAAGTCAAGGTATTTTCAAAATGCCTATCTTGGATTAATTCAGCAGCATTAAAAAACAAATATCTTTTAGCAACTGTTGCTCCTTCCTCTGCATCCAAACAACCCAAACAGAACATAATAGCATACAGTATCCAGATTGTCTGTGTGTTTTCCATCCTTATGTGGCTTTATTTTAAATTCTATTTCTTTTATTTTTATTTTTTTTATTTTTTGAGACAGGGTATCTGTGTATCTTTGTCCTGGACCTCACTCTGTAGGCCAGGCTGTCCTTGATCTCACATAGATCTGCCTGCTTTTGCCTCCCAAGTGCTGGGATTAGAGGCAGGTGTCACCACACCATGAACTCACAGAGGTCAGTCTACCTCTACCTCCCAAATTTTGGGATTAAAGGTGTATGCCACCACACCCAACTACTCTCTTTACTTCTTTTTTATTTTAAGGACTTTAACTTTTTTCTCCCAAGCCTGCATATATTTTAACACACTGTAAAACATTTAGAAGTTTTCTTCATCTTTGAATCTCTCTTTTCCTGATCAAATGAGTCTTTAATTTACTAAGTAATATGGGTAAGCTTAAAGACATTGCTTTGATGGCTGGATCAAGCCCATTTTTTAGATTTAAGAGATGCCAGCCTTGTGCCAGAGGTACCAGCTGTAGTCATGTTTATTGCTACAACTCTATGGCATTTCAATGTCCCTGCCAGCAAGCAAGCTTCAGCAGTGTGCTCACAAACCACACTCAAACGCTTTGTAGCCAGACCTCCAGACTGAAAGAGTCAGAGTTTGTGCTGGCAGGACAGCCCAGAAATCTTGCATTTTACAACAGCATGACTTTTTTCCTGCTACAGCTGAAAACCATAAAAGCATGCGGTCAGCTTTTCATCAACACCATTTAAGTGTTTTGTGGCAGGAACACTTAAAAAAGCTGCAAAGTTTTACAACTAAAGCTGAGTCAGGAAGCCTCTCTTAAATAAGATCATTTGCCTCTAGCAAACAGAGCCCACCTGAGAAAATGCTGCTATCAATAAGCTCTGCTTAATTTTATTCTTTTTTGTCTAGATTTACTTCAAGCTCACTCAGGCTATGTGGATGTAGTTTTTCATGTGGGGGCCATTTATTTCCTAGGTCTATAATCTACCATTATGGATGACAGTTTGTAATCTGATTCAAATACAGATACTTCAGAAAGGATTTTTGAAGAAAAAGAGTCTCGACTAAATGGGGATTACAAATTTCTCCTGAAAAGATTCAAAGAGGAGATTATGTTAATTACCTTGGTTGCAGAATAGGTTTATGTAACATGAGGGGCCTGCTTGTTGGGGTTTCTGTCTCATCCAGTTCCCCACAGCTGGAAAGCCCCCAAAGAAAATCAACAGAGTCTACATTAGGTTATAAACTGATTGGCCCATTAGCTCAGTCTTCTTATTAGTTCTTGTGGCTTATATTAACCCATTATTATTATCTATGTTAGCCACATGGCTCAGTACCTTTTCCAGCAGGGCAGGTCACATCCTGCTTCTTCAGTGTCTGGACAGGAGTGGGGGTAATGGGCTTCTTTCTTCCCAGAATACTCCTGTTCTCATTGCCCTGCCTCTACTTCCTGTCTGGTTGACCCACCTACATTTCCTGCCTGGCCAATCAGCATTTTATTTAAAACATGATTGACAGGATACAGACAATTCTCCCTCACCAGGCTTACAGAATATTAGAACACAAAAGGCACAGGAGAGAATGGTTGCAGACACTTAATGACTTGGAAAGATTATTGGGAGATATTTCCAATCTAAGACTGGCTGTTGGGATAACACCTGATCTAATAATTCATTAAAACAAACTCTTAGATTGTGATAAAAGCTTGAATAGTATCAGAGAATTAACAGCTGAGGCAGAAAATGAATTGATATTCTTTGAGGAGAAATGACAAGAGGCACAGGTGGATAGGGATAAACCATGAAACACTCCCACACCAGTTTAGATTCAAAGGCTTTTTTATTTAAGGGGAAAAACTTACAGAACACTGTCCTACAGAACAGCCAGGAAATGAGTCTAGTCACTGGAACAAGAGAGAGAGCAGAGGGTAGTCGCTGCTTTTTAAAGAGAAAGAGACCATGCCCCAGTGGGCTGGTATCTCAACGTCTATTGGCTGAAGGAAAGGAAAGAGCTCCTTCTGCACCCCTTCTTCACCCCCTCCTTTAGTTTAAGTAAAAGATTTCTAAACGTACTATGAAATTGTATACAATAAGAACAAATATCCTATTCTAACTAGATTAAGTCTTGTATAATAAATAACTTGGCCAAGCTATGAGAGGAAAGTAACTACATTTATCTAGGCTTCAACCCCATCAAAATCTGAGAGGTAAATAATGTTATCTGAGTAATTAGGAAGTTCAATCAAACAACTTCCAAAACATGCAACAAATCAGAGATAAATGGTTACCTGGGCAATCACCCAAAGTCGCTTTATCAGCTTTGAAGCAACCAACTTGGGCTAAGGCCTAGAATAACTGACAGATTATTCTTAAAGGCAAAAAAAAAAAATTCAAAACTTTCTTACCGTGTCTTGGCAAGACTGGACAGTTCTGCTTATCCATTTCTGGATACTATGTATTTNATACTATGTATTTTGTCAGTAGTTGAGGTATGGGCAGTTCCTTGCCCAGAGGCCTATTTTGCCAAGAAGAATACAAGCTTCAAGTGGAGTGTCTTTGGTGATCAACAACCTCTGGGGAATAGATCAGTGTTGCCAGGAGCAATTATGTCTCACTACCACAAAACTCTAAGTTAGATTAAATGCCATTTTCTACAGCTCTTTGAAGAGGTTGAAGATTATTTAGACAGAATATAATCTCTATGTATCTAAAGAACCTGATTAGTCTAACTATAAATATGACAAACATAGATGACTATTGACCTATAATTCTCAATACCTATATAACTTACAGACTAAGAGAATAAACAACTGTGCAATAAATGAGGAAGGACAATGACCTCCAAATGTAAACAAAGTTCAAGTATACATTGCAATATGATAAATAAATATATATATAAATACACAAACAATATATAATCAGAGGTAGAAATGTACACTGCAATATATAGATAAATGATTTAAACAGAGGTAGAAGCATGTATGCATACAATATTCAATATACTTAAACTTTGTATCTACATACAAGAATCTATGCCAATGTAATTATCTATAAACAATAACTCAGAAATACCAATCTATTATTCTAATATCCAATTTTCCTTTTTTCCTCTCTCTAGAAAGTTCCCTGACCTTATAAAATTCCTCCCTCAACCCTCAACCATATACTAATTATAATCAATCCCTAAATGATGTCCCTAAACCTGATGAAAAACTTTGCTGGGAGAGGGGACATCATCCTCTAGAATTACTTCCAGTTGTCATGGGGACAACGTTCTTTCTGGAGGATCCTGTGAAAGTAAAATGATGGTTAAATTTCAAGATTAATGTCTGGTAAGATTGCAAATAGTCTCTGAGTATTTTGTGGAGGCCTGGCCAGAATTTGTAAAAGATGTGCACTCTTTCAGCTAACCAAGTTGGAACCATCTTGTGCAACTGGTACCCAAAACAGGACTTTTAGTAGCGCTATCAGCATCATGACGTCATATCAACCAGGTGGAGTTGTTGTTATGAGGCCCCATCTTCCCATCTTCTTTTTGGAAACTTCAAAGATTACTGCAGAAAAAACTCACTGTTTATTGTGGAAAACTTAAACATTAATTATATAGACATACATATATTCAATGAAAGGTATGAT
>LOEQ01012291.1:0-12578 GCA_001685075.1 Bramus lutescens
GTGTGTGTGTGTGTGTCTGTGTGTCTGTGTGTGTGTGTGTGTGTGTCTGTGTGTACCACATACATGCAGGTCTCTGCAGAAGCCAGATGAGGGCACCATATTCCCCAGAACTGGTGTTACAGGTAGCTATGAGCTCTCTGACAATGGTGCTGGGAAGAACTCAGGTTGTCTGGAAAAGCAGCAATCACTCTTAGCCACTAAGCCATCTCTCCGAAAGCCCTTGCTTTTGGTTTTTGAGACAGAGCCTTGGTCATACCCCTGATTAGCCTGAAACTTTTAGCAATTCTCCTTCACATTCCAAGGTGCTGAGATTACAGGTATGTACGCAGATTATTTTACATATTAAACTTCATTCTTTACTAGTCCTGGTGTTGAGAGCAGGGCCTGGCACATGGTAGACAAGCATTCGACCACAGGGTTATACCTACAGCTCTTGTCTACACTATTTAACTTGTTATTTTATTCACTTGTGTGTTTTCACAAGTGAGCAGGAAGTCACTGCAAGGTAGGGCTATATCCTATTCACTTTTTATTTCTAGTACCCAGCACACTCAGAAACTCAGTAAGAATTGTTGAAACGTGCTCGTCTTGCATTCTAAACTAGTGTTCAACGTGTTGGCTCCATCAATGACTCTGTCACGTTTCCACAGAGAGCCTTACTTCCAGTCTACACATGGTAAGTTTTTCAAGCACCCACAGAACATGGTTTAAATATCTATCCTGTGCCAGCTACAGAGGGGGCTGTACAGATGGAACACATTTTCTCTCTTGCCTTCGCAAGATTAGTCTCTGTCACGAACCACACTGTATATTCAGAAGCCACCCTAATAAATATCACTGGGTTTATTTGATAGCTTTGGCTGTCGTTCGAAAGAGAAAATCAGTCCAACCCCAGCGCAGTTAATATCATCAGTTCTAGAGCCCCAAGCCTCAGTGGGCCAATGTTTTCATCATATGGAGACAATCTGAATTTTATTGCCACCAAGAAACAAAGGCAATATCGGCTGTGAGAATTAGGAATGCAGATCAGCTTTCACGGCACTGTTTGGCGATTATAGAAGTACACTTTCGTGTCACCGCAGAAAGCATTTCTGGTAGCCAAGCTATGGTGCTGGTGTGTGGGGAGAGTGGAGGCCTCAGTGGCCTCCCTGCCTTTGATCTTTTGAATGTCTGAAGTTGTGAGATTTTGCATGCTATAATAACAATCTGGGAAAACGTATGACCACTATAAAAAGACATTTCTCTATTAGTCCGGGAATAATCTCTTATAACAAAACCACCTGACAGAACCATGTGGACACATATCACCCGTATGAAGACCAAAGATCTTTTTACAACTGGGGATTATTTTCTTCCCTTTGTACAAATCCATATGGTGCCGATTCGCTCGTCAGTCATTTGCAATGCTGTCTCATTCAGCTCCAAGAATAGAACAGAAAATGTTTGTTCCCCATTTCTATAAAAATAAAACTTGGTATTAGTCATTCTATTTTTCCACACCCATGTTTCTTTATGTAATGGCATGTCACCTTGACTGGAAATGAATGCTAGGTGTGAATAAACTCACCATGAAATATGGGACACACTCTGCTTGATCCTTCCTCCACTCTTGGCTGCTTCCTCTTCTGGAATCAATTGTCTACTTCTCCCTTCAGAGGACGATAACTTGCTCCACTGTGAAAAGTCCATGTGCCTGTGGAGTGTCATAGCCATCTGGAGACATTGGACTGCAGCATCTCCCCCAGTCAATCTCTCTGCCTGCCCATTCATCTTCCTACCCACCCATCCTTCTACTTATCATCCAATAGAGAGTGGTTGAAGCGTGTGTCCACTGTGTATTGGGGATCCTTTCCTAGGGGGTGTCTGGCTGTGGCATATGTGCTTCCAGAAATAAAATGGGGAGAGGGGAGGTAGGAACATTCTACCAGCATGCCTATTTAAGAAGAGCAGAGTGCTTCTATGCAGAGAGTGACCTTTCACTAAGAAGTAGGGGTAGACTCTGACAGACTCATTTCTTTCCTGAGTCCTGTCCAGAGGTTTCATCTGCTAGCTAAAGGAATTCTAAGTATGATCAAATAAGCCAGCCCAAATAAGGCATTTGGACTATAGGAGACAGTGCTTTGGGAGTGGGAGACAGCTTGAGCACATGTATCATGGAGATAATCCATCCTAAAGCCATACAAATCCTTTAGTCCAAACAGAAGGGAGGAGGAGAGTCATTGCTCTCACTTAGGGAAGCCCAAACTCACTACAGTGCCTGAAACTCCATGAGGGAGCAGCAGCGGCTGCCACTGCTGCATCAGTCCCAGTTCAGATGAAGACAGTGTTGGGTTTCTAGATGCGATCGGGGCAGTTTCACTGGAGCTCAGCCTTGGGGAGTCCAAGCTCCTAGATGAGTTAGTGCTGAAATGAACAGTGCAAAGCAAAGATCCTATTTAAACAGCAATAAAACTTCCTGTGAAATCTACTGTCATCAAGCACTTCTCTCCAGCTTGGGCAAACCTCTGGCAGGTGGTACCTTGGACCTCTGTGAAAACTGCCGTGTAGGACTTCATGCACTGTTGATCTAGGATTCTTGACAGTAGAATCCTGTAAGGGAGTAGGGTGTAGGAGAGAGGATGGGGGAGGACCAGAGGGAACCTGGATTCTAGCACTCATTCTACTATGAACCAGCTTATAGTTTTGAAAAACAGGAAGCTTCTGTGTTAGTGTTGTCATGGCTATAAAACCAGGAGACTAAATAAGTTATATCTCTATCTAAAGCTCTAGGATTTATAACACATCAAACACACTATACATGCCATGAAGAGGCAAAAGCAGGAAGAAAATTGTGATGGCAGCACACAGTAGGACCTGTCTAGTTCTTCGGGAATATCCCTGAACATTTCCTTAGAAACGACATTTTGCTTCCCACAAACTCAGGAGACTTTATTTGCACAGTTATTTTCCTAGTGCTCTCCACTCTTCACCTTGTGTCCTTATTGTTGACACACACGTCTTGCCTTCCTCATGAACTCTAAGCTCCTTCAAAACATGATCCATCTTTTGATCTCTTGCCATGTCTAGCCCTGGATCCACAAATACTTGGTGAATGAATCAATGATTCTGCAAAGAGTGCTTGATTAGCTCTTCTTCCAAATAATTATTCTTTCTACTTCAAAGATAAAATTGAGACCCAAACACTCCAACTTATTTATCTCAGTTTACAAAATTGAAGTCTCAGTTCCAAAGTACTTAGAGTGATGAACTGTTCTTTTAGCAACCCTCCATGACATCCATTCTAATGACTATTCCATTAATATCCAAAGTTTGAGGAACAGTAATAATTAAAACAACCACAATGATAATATCAATTACACCAAGAACAATAATAATTGTGACTTTTTTGTTTTTAACTGAGACACCTTTCCAGTTCAGAAACATGGTCTTTGGGGGAATATTTCAGATCTAAATTGAATAAAATAGAAATATTTTCTTCTTTTATTATTTTCCCACAATTAAGTATTTTTAAAAATGTGATAACTCTGTAACAGTGATAACCTCTATATATGGTATCTTCTTATTCATTCTCTTGGCAAATATTAGACATCATGACTCAGGTATAATGTGATATAGCGAAGATATGCAGATAAGAATAATACAGCCCCTTCAAAGGCTGACAGAGCAGAAGACGAAATGAAGCTATGAAGACAGCACTTGGGTACAGCATGGAGCTCTGAATACAGACAGACTCTCACTTTTCAGGACTGTCAGTTATGACCTTGAGTCATCTAACTTAATGTACAGGAAATTACTGATGCTGAAGACCAAATGTCAAAAATATAAAGGCATGGGCCATGAGGTATTCCCACAGGGACTCTTCTTTTGTGACATAGCCATCTGACTCAAGTCAGGAAAATTCAAACAAAGGAGAGACAGTCTGTCTACATTCCCGTTTGTTTTGAGCATGCAGAGCTTCCGTGACGGTTGGTGCCACCAAGACCTAACTCTGGGTGAGATGCGTGACCCTGTCGACCAGATCCCCTTCATTCCCAACCTCCAGCGCAAATATTTTTGGCTCACATTTCCAATAGTGATAATTGCAACCTCTTGAGAGGGGTTTTTACAAGTTTTTTCACAAAAAGCCCCCCCTTTTTTGTCTGTTAAAGGCTAAAGAATCCTTCTCAGAATAGTTTTAAGATAATAAGATATAGGATATTTAAAGATATACACATATATTTATGCAAATAATAATAAAAGCATCTGAATAATGCTATCACCAAAGAATACAATGGTTTTGAGGTTGTGTCAGTGATGGTTTAGGATATATGCATCAACAAAACATCAAAATAGCTTTTTATTCTACGCAACTGTGTTAGCACTACGCTTATCCAATGCATTCATTACTAGGATGGACTATTTCAACCACCGGCCAGGAGAATACAAGTTGCAATTCTTACCCTGTTTGAGCTCATTCTAGCTCACAGTGTCTCCTGAATTTAGAATAAGGCTTCTAAAGAAGAAAAGAAAAACTGAATCTTTTAAAACATGCCCTCTAAGTTAGGCATGGTGCTTCTCACCTCAGTTCTAGTAGCCAAGAAGCTGAGACTAGAGAGCCAGGTCTGCGAATTCTGGTCTAGCCTGAGCTAGACTACAAAAACTTGCACAACAACAACAAAAAACCTGCCCTCTCAAAATACTACAGAGCAAATTAGTCTCATTAAATTCTCCAGTTTCTCTTAAATAAAGTTTTCCATCTGAAAACATTAACTGTTATTCCAAAATTTTCATTGACATCTCTTTCTTATTTACCAGCAGGAATTTCTTAACTTTCAAACTAAACAATGCAAAGTCAGATCATAAGCAAGTATCCCAAACTGTTACAGTCAACTTGCTTTGTCCCCTGGGATTGGAGGACAAACCCACAGCAGTGCCTTGACATCATCTGTGACATGCTCATTCACTTGGGGAAAAATCTGCCAGAATATTGACTTACTATTTCTAATGTTTAAGCAGTAAGATATCTTTATAAAGAGAACTGATTTTTTTAATTGTTAATTTGATTTTCTTACTAAAATAACCATTTTAAAGCATTAAGAAGTTAGGCAAATCAAGGCAAAGTAAGCAAGAAAGGATAGAAAGGAAGGAAGGAGGAAAGGAGGGAGAGAAGAAAGGATGGAAGGAGGGATAGAAAAAGGGAAGAATGGAGGGAGGGAGGGAGGGAGGGAGGAAGGGAGAAAGGGAGAGGAGAGAGAAAAAAGAAAAGAAAGAAGAGAAAAGAAGGAAGGAGGAAGGAAGAAAGGAAGGAAAGGAGAGGAGAGGAGAGGAAAGGAAAGGAAAGGCAGACTGATGCCAGGGCAGATGATGGAGTTTGTCATTTGTTTAGCTTCTGGTTTATATGTGTATTTGAAGAACTTGGAGGCCATATCTCCTAGGAGATAAAGGGAAGTCTTCTATCCCAGCTCTAAATTAGGTGTAGCTGGGTCTTAGTGGATTCAGACCAGATACAGTTTGTTATGTAACAGTTCTGGTTTGGGAAATAAAACGTTGAATAAGTAACAGCCTTTGTCCTCAAGGACCATTTGAAAGTAAGTGGAAGATGTAAGCAAACTATCACATAGGAAGTCACAACCCATACTCAGATGGATGGAGAAGTATGTAGCCTGGGTGTAGGGTGGAGTCAAGAACAGATTTGAACTACTATAACGAAGAGACTTCTGTTGTCAAGCAGCCTTGATAATCAGGCAAAATCCCCACTACACTTCAGAGTATTCTGGATTATGATTCCCATCAAATATCTTTGATTTTTCCTATTATACTGAGTTCTTATTGGAAACTTATCTCCATTACTGTGGCAACCTAGATCCTTGCAGAGGGCTCCGTAGGTAGCACTTTCTCCATACCAACTTAGGATACCTAAATGGAGGTCAAGGAGGGTGGGCTTGGAAATGAAGGTCTACAGCAGCTTGACTGGTGACATTCTTTGTGTGTAAGTTCCCATGTGTGTGTGGGAGGTGGCAGAAGACTACTTCAGGTGCTGGTTTTCACACGCCATCCACCTTGACTTTTGAGACAGCATCTCTCATTGGCCTCATGCTTACCAAAAAAGTGAGGCTGGGTAACTATCAAGCATAGGGATCTACATTTCTCTGTCTCCCCAGCTACAGAAGTACAAGCCCACTATGCCCTATGGGTCCTAGGGCTTGAACTCAAGGTAAATTCCTTAGCAGCAGAGCCATCTACCCATCCCATCTGTGTGCCATTCTGAAAGCCTGATAAACCTATCTGTAAAATGGGGATGATGGTGATGATGACAATAACAACAGCTAGGATTGTTGTAAAAACTGCACGATCTCTATAAAACATTTAGCAAAGTCACATTCGAAAACGCTGTTCTTACAGAGGCAAGAATATAGCACTGAGGCCCAAGGTGGGACAAAGCACAAGGATGCATTCTCTTCTTTAGTGTGAAGAATGAACTCAGGAGAAATGGGAGGCTTTCTGAGGAAACGTGAGCAAGGGAACCAAGTCACCTTACTTTGCCAGGTTAAATGCTTTTCATATCTAGATAACACTCTTCTAGGTCAAGAAAGTGTTACTATGATTTCATTGTCTGAAACTAAGCACCATTTCTGGTCTGCCTCCTCCAAAGTTTAGGAGGAAATGAAACTCAAAGAGGCTGGTACTTTTTTTTTGAGTAGAGAATCTGGTCCCAAAGCATGAAGCATGCTCTTGTTCTAGAGGCTGGTGCAGCTACAGCTATCAAATACACTTAAGGTTCAGTATGTTTTCATGTGTTTAGTCTATGAAATATAGCATGAGCATGTAACTAATACACTCATTTTCATATACACCTAAATAACTATAAAAAGCACACATATAATTCTATTGTTCTTATGCAAAGAGATTCACTAGGTATTTGTGAGATGTACGCTTGCGGGATTGAAAGAATGGTTGTATTTGTAACTATTCAATGTTATGGTTACACAAACACACTTATTAATACCTGAAGTTTTCATGTGATTTTTATCATCTGTTATGAGGCATGCACTCACCAAGTGTTAGATGAATTGTAGCTTTTCAAATGAGTAATAAGGGGGAAAAAGTTTTCTTGGAAAGCTGATGGCATTTAGGTTCCTAGCAGACATAATTGGTGGGAAAATCTCGTTTTTACAGCTACTCGATTCTTATTAAATATAAGTCTATCTATCAGCTTTCCCCCAATGCAACCATTATAACTAGAAACCATAATGGCGACCATGTCACAATGTCAAATAACTGCGGTAAAATATTAGAGACAAATGCGTTTTCATGGGAGAAGAGATGAGCTTCCTTTCACCCTTGAGTCATAGCTACAGAACCAGGTCGGATGTTACTTTTAAGGCAGAAAATATTTCAACTAGACAATGCCAACTTAGCATTTCACATGAACTGGTCAGGAAGCCGCTTGCCCATTGTCTTCCCTCTCACCTGCTCTGGTACTGAAGAAATTACAGTAGAGGAGAATGGTAGGCTGGGGCATGCATAAGCCCACATCATGAGAATGATGTTTGCTCAGAGTATTTGTGTTCTTGGCCTCATGTTCTTCAAAACCTCCCCCTCTAGAGAATTTCCCTAAAGCTATGCATTCCCTTCCTTTCTAATTCCCTTGCATGAAAAAAAATCAGAAAAAAGAAACTTTTTAGTGAACTGTTTCCACAAGTATGTCCTCTTACTAGGGTTATTACACCAACCAAAATGTTCTTACTATAAGTTTTTTTTTAAATTTCAATGTAATCTTTAAAAAAGAGACAGAGATGGGCTATGGTTTATTTGATTATCTGAAAGGAATTGGGGGTGAGGGGTGCTAAGCTGCCGTAAACTGAAAAGCAGCAGTTGAGGCTCTGGGTCTTGGATGAGAGGTGATCAATTTTATCCTATTCCCCAGTCTTCTCTGGGTTAGTCATTTCTCTCTCCCGTGCTATACCCTATTCTTACAGCAGTGTACTTGGTTCCATGAAGACCCCAAATAAATCTCTCCCCTCCCACAGAGCTCCTCCAGCATCCAGGCACCACACACAGCTCTAGACAGTAAGTAGGAGTGTGACAGAAACCAATGCAGCTTTACACGGGGGAGGGTGGAGACACACAGTGACCTCACTCTTCTCCCAGACACTAAGGAATCTTGAGTTTTGTCCTTGAAACCCTCTTTTCTTTGATTCAAGGGCACCAAACATCCAGCAGAGTACAGTGGCCCTAGACAAACGTAGATCTAAATGTTTTCAAGGTCTCATTCATGCACACATGGGGCAGCTCCCTGAGACTCCTGTAATCTACCTTGTGGGCTTGAAGTCATGTTTTCCTGACAAAACTACCTTGGCTTTCCTTTCTCTGAGGCATCTATCCCTAGCCCAGTAGCCCCCAGGCCTTCTTACACACAGGGACAAATAACTTTCCCAGAATGAGACGGCTCTGTGATCTCCAGAGTGGGTTCCAAAGCCCCAATCTGAGCCTCTCCTCAAGCCCTCACAAACAGTAGTGAGCTGGATGGTGGATGAACCAGAGAGAGGAGAGAGACAGGATCTGCCAAGGCTAACGCCTCTAAAAGGCTAACTGACACCTAGTGAGGCCACCTGGCTACTTAGAATTCATCACTGCCAGTTACCCTCTGTAAGAGCAAGGCATTCTTTCTTGTGTGAACATTTAGAGCGTGTGCTCTCAGAGTCTTCTCTGAAGATAAAGACAGCAATAAATCTCAATAGTCAGGAATCCGACAATAGTTGGGAGGGGCTAGGTTTAATCATCTCTGAGCTCTTAGAGATAGATGCCTGACTCTTGTTAGCAGGTCTTAGACTCCGGCTATCACTGAAACTGCTTATTCCACATCTCTGCTTTTAAAAGCCCCAATCCCCAAAGTGTTACTGATTATGCAGAGGCCTTGAACTTACACTTGAGTCATGCTTAGAATAATGTTCGGTCCTGCTGATGAAGCAGCAGCAAAAACAAAAACAGATATTATTCTTGGTGAAGCCTCAAGGAACCCGGCTCTTTCTCTTCCACTCTTCCCTGCATTTGGCTTTCCGTTCTTCCATCTCCTAAAAGCGTAAGGATTACTTGCGTCGAGTCAACAGGTGAAGCTAGCTTAAAGAAGCAGAAGTTGAGCTCACTAGCGACAGCTTGATGCTCTCCTTACGTCAGGCAATTCCAATTCTGAAGCAAAACTAGAAACAACCCCTCTGGGTGACATATCTCTTCATAAGACTCGAGACTGTGTTTTCCAGAGGGGGCCGGGTACAGAAGCTTTAACAGGCATTCTGTAGCCACCTGGAAATTGGTGTGAGCGCATGGAGGTGTCACTTATTTCTGAGTTTGCATGCTGCCCCCTTCTGGCTTCTATACCCAGGCTTGTCAGCACATCAACCGCATTTATTTCAACCCCACACCTGTGGCGTACCTGGGAACACAGAAAAGAGCGTTGAAAATATTCAGGGCTTCTCATCAAATGTATATCCTTGAGGCTAACCAGAGGAAACAGACTCATTTTCCCTCCAGCTCCTGGTTCTCATTGGAAGCTGTCTACCATCACAGAATCCTACTTCACATTCCTGCTGCGTGAAACATCTCCTTCTCCACCCTCGTAACTCCCACATGGCCCTGGGACTCATCTCTGCAAATTAATACCCCACCAAGGGCTGGTCCTGCTGATGTGCTGGACAGTCAAGGGGATTTTCCTACTAGACATGGTGGCAATAGCAAATATGCCAAATTGGTGGGTTAGTGTTGCAATGAATTGTCTAAGGACCTCATCTTTTTTTTTAGCCCGATATGTGAGCAGGTTTGGTTTTACACATTATTAAGTCCATGTGTACGATTCTTAGAGACAAGAGAGTCATGTGATAGGAGGAGACGCAGGTAATTGAAGAAGCAGATGCCACCATAGATCAAATTTATAATTACATGTCTTCCTCTTCTAAGCAATTCATCTTACATGCTGGTCCTTTGTGGGGTTTGTCAGAAGCCCAATACCGGGCACGTTTTCTTGGGCTGAAATAATTCATTACTGGTCTTCTAACTGCTTAACAGGGTCTAACACTAAGCCCTTGCCTGCCACCTGGAACATATGTTGTCGCAGCCCTGGAGCACAAACATGGCTGGCCCAGGCTGCAGTGTGCCTGGGAGACTGCAGTGTCTCACAGTTTGCCCTTCACCCAGGCAGACCAGTCATCTCATACCCGTAGAACCCAGGACTCAACTTGGGATTCAGCACTGTTCTCTTGAATCAGAAGAGAGCTATGAGTTATTTTAAAACAGCTAGAGCTAGAGTTATTTTAAAATATTTTAATGACTATGATTTGTTTAAATTAGGCTGTACATGGAGTGAGGAAATCTAGAGCTCTGGCTAGCTATTGTGAGACTTAGAGAGAATAAACATTGGACTACCTGTCTCCATAAAACTGATAGCAGGAAACAGTAGATAATCAAAACACTATGTGTACATATATATGCCTATAGTCCCCTGCCTTTATCCATAAATATACCTATATTTGAAAAGCCACAAATGTATCAGACTATACAAAGTGAATGTGTTCAGATTCTTACTTAGTCAATACCAACACACCCAGTATGGCTTTAGAATTCACTGGCGAGAAGAAATGAGCTATAGAAGACAAAGGCTCCTAATAAAACTGCCAGGACTGTCGGCTGGCTCAGCTATGCCGATCTGATGACCTGAGTTTGAGCTCAGGATCCCACTGTGATAGGACAGAAGTGATTGCCTAAAGTTTTCCTCCGATCTCCACATATGCACCCCATACACACACACACACACACACACACACACACACACACCACACACCAATATTCAGCACATCTACTGCTTGTCATGACCTTTTCAAAAAATGCCCTGTGTGATTGTCCACTTTAGTCAAAGGGCAAAAATGTGATATTTTCCTATATTCACGGTAGAGCTACGCACACATTCTTCTTAATGATGAAAGAACACATTCATCTGATTAAAAGAAAGTGGGTCACTTACATTCTCCATGGTGATATGCAAAGTGAGTAGCTTTCTTATAACTTCCTTATCTTGCTTGGCCAGGCACAAGATTTGGGATAAAGACAGTGCTGAAACTTAGGTGCCACCGAGAGACGAGCCAACTATGAACTGCCAATGAATGGGTCACCACTACTAGGAAGTATTACGAACGGTCTCGGAGAAGTTCCGTTCAGATAATGTACCTGGTTACCTGTACCTGCAAGTCATCCTGAAGAGCCAGCCCCCTACTCTGTATGTTCCCCATACCAAGAAAAGCACTTCTTACAGAAGATGGGGGCGAAGATCAGCTCTTGAGGATGGCCCCAAACAGGACCAGCCCTTTATCAGAGTTACTCAGTCCCTTTGGCTTTTCCGGGAAGATGGAACTGATTAAGCAATGTTAATTTAATCATAAGTAATCAACATGGGAAAAAATTACATAACCAACTTCAAAATTGTGAATCAAAGATGGCAAAACCCCAGGAAAATAGCTATTTTGTCATCTCCCCTGCCCACACAAATTTTTCACCTCAAAAATAGACAGAGAGAAATCTATAAGTTTGACTATTAAATAAAACCGAACTACGAACCAACATTGCCTGGAAACAGTTATATTTATTGTAAAGTTCTCCAATTCATATTTTTAACTATTCAGTCCAGGCTGGCCTGGAACTCACAATCCTCCTGTCTCAGTCTCTTGAGTGCTGGGGTCAAATCATATGTTTTTAACCAAAATTGAGAGAGTTTGGAACTCATCCTGTCAAGGGTTCTGAAAGACAAACTTGCTTTTAATTCATCAATAAAGGTAAGAATAATTCAAGTACGTTTTAAAATTGCTGCCTTGTTTCTTTCCTTTTCTTCTTCAGAGAGTCTAAAGGCACAGTGATAGCTCAACCGTGAGACTATATCCACTTGGTCACATGCGTAAGAAATCAAGACCATGCCCAAGTGAGCTTTGGCTTCCTGATCAGAGGGAGCACAGTAACATAGTAGGTAGGTGAACAATATGCAAAACCTGCTTCCTAAACAAGTACATGATGCTTGACTTGCAATGGGTCACCGTCAATGTAATGGAAATCATCAAGGGGTACCCGCACGACAATTCGTAGGTACTGGTGTTATTTTATAAAGAAAGATCACGCTGGAGTTTAAAGGTCTCTGCTTTCCACCTACGCAGAATCCAGTAGGTTAATCTACCTGGCGGTCACAGCGATACACAAACAACGTGACTAAACTACCCGGGAGAACTCAGGAGGACATTCACTCTGCGCTTCTCTGCGTACCAGCCCCACAGACAGACGTGAATCCACCTTAGTTGCCTTGGGAAGGCAGAAGGCAGAAACCTGTGCGCGTCAGATCACTCGTGACAAGCCGCTTACCTGCAATGACTGGATGGAAGCCTCCTCCCGGAGTCCCTTGTGCGTCTTCTTGTCGCTCTCCTCTGTGTGAAAGACACGAACCACAGCGGGGCGTGCACAGGATCGCCTGGGGCGGCCGCAGCCTGGTTCCACAGGAGACCCGGGAAGCGGGCGCGGGTGTGTGCGGAGCGAGCTGAGCCTAACGGAGCGCGCAGAGGGCGGAGCGC
>LOEQ01012291.1:12592-26891 GCA_001685075.1 Bramus lutescens
GAGCGCGTCCTGGCCGCGCCTGCAGATGTGGAAGGAGCTGGAGACAGCGCTGAGTCCTCTCGGCGCTGCGCTGCGTGGGGATATTATCACAGACTGGGATTTCTATTGGCTCGGAACACCAAACAAATCACACCAGCCACCCCCTCCTTCTCTGTTTCACTCAGCTCTCGTTTCTCTTCAAACCCACACGCATTGCAGCCACACACACACACACTTCAGTCGCTAGCCCTGTTTTCCCCTTCTTCCTTGTAGACTGAGGATTTACAACCTTGTGGGCAGCTCTTCACATTTTGTTTAGCAGACTTCCAATGCTAAACATGTCATGTAGAGAAGAAATTCACCATTCTCTTAGCCCGCAAAACCCACTCATGCCTTCAGATCTTCCTTTTAGATGGACTCAAAATATGAAAATGTGAAGAATGTAGAAACACACACACACACATTCGCAGGCACGCACGCACACGCGCACATAGAACCAGGCTCCTTTTGTTTTGAGTAATTGAGGCTGGTGAGATTGAAGGCAAGCTGAACCCCATGGTCAAAAGTGAGTCTAGCTAATAATAAAACTTTGAATGAATTCAGTGTAAAATATCCAAATACTTGTGTTTGTTTTCTCTTCCGCATACTGCATTCGTCATTATTATCCCCTTTTCTCTTGTTTTTGAATGCAGCCATCTCTCATAGGAATCAGACTCTTCAGCATCCAGAAAATGTAGACCAATTTTTGTATACATGGGCTGGGCATGCAAGACTAGTACACTGTGATGCTAGCTGGATGCTGGCTTCTTTTCTGCAGGATTATTTGGTCTCCACAATCTCTTCAGCAAAATAAATAAATAAATAAATAGATAAATAAATAAATAAATGAATGAATGAATGAATGAATGAATGAATGAATGAATAAATAAATAAATCTGTGTGACTCTACTGACAAAGGTTCCTGGGTGAAATTTTTCATCTGTGTATATTTGCACAGAAATAAACCTTTGCCCCCCTCAATTGGGCAAAGGGCCAAGGGGAATCCTAGACCTTAGTTGCTGAGTTGGGAGAATTAAAATAAAATAAGGTTTTACTGTATTTTATAAAACACTGGAGAGTCTCCAATGGTCTTTTTTTCCCAATAAGTTTCGTTGATGCTCCTGGAAATTTGAATGACAGTTTTCCCTGCAGAAACCACAGAGCTCTGTTTTGATTTTTGACTTGACAGTTTCTTTCCCAGAATTGCTCACTTATATTTACCTTATTAAAATCTGACAGTCTGGCTTCAGCCAACTCAGAGCATAATCACTTCAGAATCATAGAAAACAGTAGGTTTTTGAAATTTGTTACTAGCAAGCATCTTACTTGCTTTCTCTTCGCCTTTGGACACATTTTAACACTCCTGAAGGGCAAAGCTGTTTTTCAGAATGAGTCTACCTAGAGTCATCCAAGAATTGCCAGAATTTTCAGGGTAAGAAAAAGAAGAACCAAGCGCCTTGCCAAAGGCGAGAGCACACATAACTGAAGATGAGGCGATGGCTCTCCCTTCTGTTATCTGGAGTTACCAAACCAAAGGAAGCTAAAGAGCTAACACAGCAGATTCTGACCACTATCTACCCTTTGCCCAGAAGAGCTAACATCATGGACTCAAACATCTAACTTGACAGTCATTCTACCCATTATTATCGGACTGGTCATATATGCAAATAATTTATCAAACCCTTGTTTTAGAGTTGCCTTTCAGGATGAATACAAATAGGGATCACCCACAAGTAATGACAAAATAGCAACAGTAATAATAACCAATAAAGCAAGTTGTTTTATGCTTATTATATTCAAGGCTCATTATAGCTTTTCATATCACTAGAAGGACAGTATCAGTGGAGTCATAGATAATGTAAAGGCACAGATAAGGTGACTATGTGCTTAGAACTTGGAAGGCCAAGGCAGGAGGACCTTGAGTCCCAGGCTTGCCTGGGCTACATATCAAAATCTTGCTACTCTCTGTCCCAACCAAAAGACAAAAAAAGAAAAGAAAAAGAAAGAAAAAAGAAAAGAAAGGAGGAAGAGACAGAGGAAGAGAGGGATTGAGGGAGGGATGGTGGAAGGAAGGAAAGAAGGAAAGAAAATGCACAGATAAATCTTCAATTTTCTTTCAGGTAATATTTCAAATTTCCTTTTCTTGCAGTTAATGAAGAGCAAAAGTCGATGATTTAAGGGGCACTACTTTAATCAGTTATGCAATTAGTGAAAAATAAATCAGTATATATTCCTTACTCTTCTGATCATTTACTACTTTAAAGACAGTTTTTCCCCTAAGATAATCCCCATATGCTACAGTTCATTAAGCCTTACTTGTTGTAAATGGCATGGACATTATCACAAATAAAACTCTCGCATCTTGGTAGGAACAATAATGAGCAGGCTGCAGCGCAGCTTAAGGAGGACCAAGCACTCCTATTTTATTTTCTACTCTGCTGTTACCCTCTTTATTTCCATATGCTCTGCTATTTAAAAAAAAAGGGGAGACCTTCAAAACTTGGCATGCATCCAAGAGAGCTGCCGATAAGAAAATGATTATGCATGCTACAATTTATAAAGGATACTGCAGAGCTTGGGGGTGGTCCCGTCTTAGGGATAGAACTCATGGCAAAGCAATAGCATGTTTTCAGTTATTAGAAATGTGGGAATACACTTACAATCCATGTAATGTTTCAAGTGTATTGTCATTTTTATCAATATCTCCTTTAGGCGTATGTGCATGCATATGTATGTTCACACTCTGGGTAGAGAGGTGTATGAATGAGTGTACATATGTGCACATGCATGCACATTGGAGTCTGAGTCTCACCCAACAGGCTAGGCAGGTGACACCCAGGGCTTCTCCCTCACTGTCTTCTTCCGCACTGGGCACTAGGATAATTACAAGCCTGCACCACTTATCTGGCCTTTCTTTTTCTTTTTCTTCCTTTTTTTTTATTTACAGGGGTGCTGAAGATCAAATTTGGTCTTTGAGCTTTCCTAGCAAGCACTATTGCAACTGAACTGTCCTGACCTACATCCCGAGTCCATCCATTAGTGTTTTCTTGTTTGAGTCTTTAAGGGCCTTATGTAAACCCCAGATAAACAGGACCTGACCTGGTCATGTTAATGGTATGAAAAGTTGGGGGAAATTTTAAATGGGCGCCAAGCCTTGGTTTCTTCTAAGGAGAAAAACAAACAAAAGCAATGATAGACAACATTCACACAACTGAGAGGCTTCTTACATTAACGTTTTCAGCAGCCCTTTCAGAAAGGATGCTGTCTGGGACAACTGGAGATTTTGATGTAAGTGACTTACATTCCTGATGTAAGTCAGGAAAGGACTCAGTCATCTAAAGAGATTATGAAAGCATTGCTAGAAAGTCAGACAAGACAGCCTAAGGTTTATTTCAACCTGAAAATATCTGTGACTCTATCATTGAACTTAAATATTACTAAGGAGTATACTATTTCATTGGGTGATTTTCATATCAATAAATCTAAAAAGTTTACAACTTGTGATCTAAGTAGATGTAGTCATGGAGTACAGATGATTATTGATGGCATTTTTCCCTTCTTAGGCAGTATTTATATGTTCTTTGAGGAACACACACACATATATATATACATATATATTATACATGTATATAATTTATATCTCTGCTATACAAAGATAGGAAAGAGTCATGTGACCAGGAAACTGAGGATGGACTTTACATTGTTAGTGTTAAACTTCACTTTTGCTTTTGGAGCTTGTCTGTTCCTGCTCAGCTATACACTAGATGCTTTCTTAATGATAACAATAACCCCTTTCTATCTCTTTATTAATCAAAAACTTTCTTTTCATCTATACATTTCTTTATACATCCATAAATGGTGGCTTACTCCTTTTATAGCTATAGATACCATCCTTAGATTATCATAGATGCTTAAGTCTAAAGTTGTTAAAATCCTTTCAATATAGGAAGCTTTAAAATCTTTAATTTACTGGTTGATAAATGTTTATTCCTCCTTCAGATAGAAATCTTTATCTTATAGAATGTCATAAACATTTTTGCTGATGTTCTGTTTGGACCCACCTCTAAATGAAATACTTATGATTCACTGATATATATGAAAAGAGTATGCACACACATATACAATATATATATGATATTCAACTGATAAATCTATAGAATAGAATTTATTGCTCTTGTGTCACAACATTCCTTCCCAAATGTGTACAAGTGATTTATAAGACTTTTATAGGAAAAATTACAGCCCCTGCTATGTTTCTGAATGAGCTCTTTGGCCATGAGAGTACCATCTGTCATGTCTGTGTCACCCCAGCAGAGCAGAGAGCACAGCCCACAGATGAGCTTGGGAAATTAAAAGGAAAGGAAATGACCACATATTCAGCTGAAGCCCCCTATTCTCCCTTAAGACCCAGGGAGCAGGTGGCCATGGGTTCTTCTGACTCATTAGTCCATGTTTATTAGATGTCATCAAAGTCTTTGCATTGTATTCTTCGTTCTGAGATATGGACAGGAAGGGATGAAGTGGTTGAAATCAGAGCAGAAAGCCACTTTTGGCTTATTGTGCTGTTGTGTAAACAGTGAATTTATACAATATAAATAAAATAAATTTGAAAACTATGTCTATTTAGCAAAATCAAACTGCCCTCTGAATTCATATACCTCCACCCACGGATCAGTGCAGCTCTCAGACTCCATCAGAGGAGTTTCTCTGTTCAGCAAATGATGGTTAATGCAGACGCAACTGGTAAAAGCACAGAGTGAAGATGTTAATGGAGCTCAGGCAGAATAGGACATCTGTATCAGATCCTCTCTTCAAGGCTCCAGAACCCTTGGAGAAGTGAAGGCGTAAAGATTGAAAGATCTGGAGGTTAAAGCAAGGGGGGCTGAGCGAAACAGTGTATTCTGCACACAATAGAACTGTTTCGATTGCTAGCTCACAAGAGTTATGGTTGCCGAGACCCACCCAGAATTAAGCCATCAAGAGTCTAGCATGGAATAAGATGGTCATGAGCCCCCACACCTAACTGAGGGCCTATGGATAACTGATGGCTTCTGGAGGAGGGACAGACAGCTTTCTTTTAAAGAATGTTTCTTGGTAGATTGACTATTCTCTAGTGAATTACTGCATACCCCAGAGTATATCAGCAGCACAATTTAGAATCAATGGGTTACTAAAACGGAAAAAGAAAAAGACACAAAAGTGGGGGGAGTGTAGGGAGGTGGGGATGGATTTAGGAAAAATCAATGGAAGATCTGGAGGGTGAATATGACCAAAACACATTTATGAACTTCTCAAAGAAATAAAGTAAAATTTGAAGGGGTGTTTTTATATTGCTATGCCCTCATTTTTTTATGTAAGCAGGAATATACAATTGAATTAAGAGAGAAAACACTTAACTCGCAATTTCAAAGGATTTCAGTCCATCATGGCAAAGGAGCCATGACAGGGTAGCGAAGGTTGCTGCAGCTTATCAGTCAGGCTATTCACACTGTGGTGGATCAGGAGACAGAGAGCAAGGGGAGAGTTGGGGACCTGCAAAGATTTGCTTTCCCCTAGATAGGCCTCATCTTCCAAAGTTTCTAGAACATTCAAAAAACGTGCCACCAACTGAGGATCAAACTTTCAAAATGTGAACCTGTGGTGAATATTTCAAAGTTAAGCTATAATGTAAGAGTACGGGAAGAATGATAAGATAGTCCTCATATGGTGCCTGTTACTCCCAAAGCTCCCTCCCAGACCTGCCAGACCAGCTAAGGAGGCAGATATGCTCAGTCATACAGATGGAGAGAGATGTGTCCCATGAATCTCTATGTACCATGCATGCTGTTGATACCATGCTAGCAAGTACAATATTCACCTTGCAGAGTTGTTGTATGTTACCCAGATTTCTTCATTTGAAAAGACTAAATATTAGGCCTATCTATCTATCTATATCTATCTATCTATCTATCTATCTATCTATCTATCTATCCATCTACCTATCTCTATCTGTTCATATGTCTATCTCTATAAATAGAAATTGATAGCAATATAATAAGCTTAAATATTAAAGAAAATCAATGGAAAGAGAGTACCTGATTATGGATAATGGATATGGCAGAATAAGCATATAAGCAAGACAAGGTTAATCCAGTTGTTCCAGTTTTCTAAATTTTGTGTGCATTTATGTGCTAAATCTTTCAGTGGACTGAGTGAAGTTTATGGATTTCTCCTGTTTGGAAAGGGCATTGAGCAAGGAAAAGAGTCCATGTCTAACAAGATATAAGAGAAGCCTGAGGCTAGGGCTTAAATGATAGACAACACAGATTGCGTGGATCTTGATGCCACTGAATGAAGTCCAGAATCATTCCATGCTTGGACATCTACTTTTATTCATGGATATCAATTATCACACATGAGATCAGAAATATGTTCAAGTTAAAGTTCTGAAAGAGGATTAACTTAACTTAATTTTTGCTTTAAATGATTTACCCAGAATCTGATGTGGAAATAATAAGGGACAAATTCCAAGCTTGACAGGACAGGCCCTTCATGTGCAGTAGACGAGAACCTTGGCAAGTCATCATTTGGATGTGAGGAGGCATGCTCTCTGGATGGCTTCTAGCACTCCTAGGATTACATTCTGACTGCATTTTTAGAAATAAGCCCAAATATTAAAAAAATCTTTCTTATTAGAGTATAATATGACTATTTAAGTTTAAAACATGCTATAAAGACAACACATTAAAATGGCAAGTGTCTACCTTACCTTGGGGAGAACCTGTGTCTCATCCACACCTGTCACTATGTTTGGTCCCTAGCAAGCTATCAGTGCAGGATAGCTGAGTACCTTAATCACCTAACTGGCCAGGAGTTTATTAGTAGAGTGATAACTTTCTTATGTAGGAGAGAATGGCAAGGAATATTTTATCCAGTAAAAAAAAAATGTTTGGCATAAATGTTTATTGATGGTTGATCAGGAGAACTGTCTCTTACCTACTCCCCTGGCTAACACTAGCAATTGGGCTTAGTCTAGCCATGAGAGTAAGTCCAAACTTTACATGTGTACTTTTAAAACAAGGCTTTTAGAGCCCTATACATTCCCTCTTTTTTTTTCTTTTTCCTTCTAAGACACTAGCTAGGTCTTTGGGTCTCTGAATGAGGGCACTATGAAGCAGAGGCAGAGTCCTCCAGAGGCTGACATGTAATTAAGGCAAGTGATACAACCTAGCTGCCACAAGTCACAGAGACTAATTGGTCATTTCTTGATTATCACACAACATAAACTAGAGAACATTCCTATAAGCAGAAATCCAATTCTTTGATTCCTCCAGCATGTTTTGCTTCACCCCTTTGCTTCTTCAATTGGTGTCTTCAAAGATGACAATTCCTGCTTGGAAGCACTGTGACAGGAGGCTCCTGGTAACCACTTCTTTCACATGGCTGTTCCATACTGATCTTGCATAACAACTAGTCATAATATGAGAACTGAGCAATGGCACTCTTAGCCATGAGTATTTTCACACTTCCACATTTTCTGTGGGTGCCTCTTTTCCTCTTTAAATCTAACTTTTAACTTGAAAATTCAGATCCCTCCTTCCAGATGTAGCCTAGACCTGCAGTCACCTTGTTACTGTGGCTGTGAACCTTCGGGAAAGGTAAAGCCAAATTAAGACAAGGTTGTTGCAATGGGCCTTGTAATCAAGACCACTGAGGCATAGACTAAAGTGCTGAAGCAGCAACCAACGAACCCTGAGGACTGACAGCCACTACTGGAAGCCCTAAACAGCTGAGGAAATGTTCCCCTAAGATTTCAGATGAAGCGAGGCTGTGTCAATGCTTTGGTTTTAGGCTAAGCCTCCAGAACTCAGAAAAGTTTGCTGTTTGAAGTCACATGGTTTGTAGTATTTGGTTATGTGCTGGGAGACTCCCACACTGGGGGAGGAAAGATAGGGAGAAAATTTTGGATTTAGTGGATTTAATGCTGTCTGAAGATTATGAATACTAAGGCAGGTGTTTAGACTAGAAACTATCCTAAAATGAAATAATTCCAACTGTATACACATCAATAGCGAGCTCATACAAAAAGTCATTAAAGCCTTGGAATACACACAAGAAAATATACATGGGATTCAGCAAGGCCTTGCAATGTATGTCGAATGTTTTCCTCTGGTCAAAAATGAATATGAGCAGAATGATCATTCAGGGTCACAGAGGACCAAAAGAGTTTGTGAGGCTTAAGTCCTCGAGTCCTTAAGTCCTTCAGAGAAAGCTAACTCTGCCTTGTTCCCTCTAAAAGTGACCAATAGTAGACATATGCATACACATACCAATGAATATAATTAAAAGATTCTTTGATATTATGAAATCAAGTAATAGACTGACCTTAGAACTGATCAGCAGGGCACAGGGTATCACTCCTGTGTGCTTTATTTACACACGCAAGGTCTAATTCTGCCGCCTGAGTTAGAGATCAGTGTCTCCTATCAATTTAGCTCACTTTATTAAACCCTAATATGTTGACACTTGGGTACAGAAGTCTAATCAATAATTCCTGTGGGTGAGACACATGCATTTCATTAATATTCATGAGTTTCTGAAACCATGAGACTGAGGGATGGAGTCTTATTGTTACCTGATCCCCACAGACCTATGACACTATGACCCTGTCTGTGTAACTACTCCTGATGAGACTTTTCCCGCAAAGGCCCCAGCTGTGGAGGAGGCTCTCAGTCTTGCTTTTCTAATGGGACAGTCCTGCAGTCCTTATGGGGCCAAGCTTGCTCTGAGGCTGGCCAGCTGTCCCCCTGTCACCGATCCTGCTGCTTTCAGAAGTTTGTGCTGGGCAGCCTAGGATGCACATTAATATAAAACCTCTGTCAAGGTTCCAAACTAACTTTTGTTCCCTTCCAAATATATCAGGAATGTTTGCTTGAGGCCCTTCCAGGAGGCGGCAGTTGTACTGGGGAGATCAGAAGTAACGGCATGGATTGTTTGGTTTCAGTTTTGGCCCTGAGCTGGAGGTGGATGACTTGACCTACTTGGTAAACAAGCTGGATCAGAGTTTTAAAGAACAATAACACTTGGCCACAAAGATGTCTCAGTGGCTTAAGGCACTTTCTGCTCAGGCTGATGACCCGATTCTACTCTGATACTCCCATAGTAAAAGAGAACAAATCCCCACAAGTTTTCCTCTGACCCCACCCCACATACACATGTTCTCACATACGCATGTACATGCACTAAGAAATTAAATAAATGTAGCAGAAACAATAATATTGCATATTGACATTGTTAGCAGATATTAACTGAAAAATAACACTGTGTTATTTTAGAAACACAAATCATCATGCACACATACACATACACACACGAGAATCCCCCATGAAGGCACCAATTGTGGAGGAAGCTAAACAATCCTTTCTAACATTGTGCTTGCCCATCGTTAGCAGCCATTGACTCAAAAGTAACAGTCTTTACCATTTAAAAAACACAGATCATTAAAACACACCCAATGCCAGCTCTCCCATTTCTTCAGAAAGTGCCTTGTGAGACAATCAATGGGTTTTCTGGACATTGATCCACATGTCTCTTCAATAATATATGTTATATGGTGGAGAGAAATATTATTACTAACTACAACAGTCTTATTTTTTCATTCTTCTAATCAAGACATGTTTTCACATTATACCAAAAGCAATGCTAAATAACATTGTGGCCTCATTTAAAACATCATGGAGGTTGACCTCCTTCCTGTGATCCAGCTCTGTGGACAAGATGATTTCTTTTAGTGGCATTTTGTTTCCTATCTCTTTGACATCATCTAAGAAATATTCTATCAATGGCAAACAAGGTATAGACACAGCAAATGGATTTTGAACTGTTTTTTGTTCAAAGATAAAGGTGTAGAATTTGGTATAAATGGGCCTTGGGATGAGCCAAAGAGCTATGGTGATGATAGAAGTTACCAGATATTTTGGATTAGTCTGTGTTTCCCCAGAACATATGCTGTGATGGTTTGAATAGGAATGGCCCTCCTAGGTTCATAGGGAGTGGCGCTGTTAGGAGGTATAGGAGGTGTGACTCTGTTGGAGTAGGTGTGTCTTTATTGGAGGAAGTGGAGTGGGTGGGTGGGCTTTGAGGTTTCAGATGCTCAAGCCGGGTGCAGTTTCTCTCTCTCTCTCTCTCTCTCTCTCTCTCTCTTCTCTTCTCTTCTCTCTGCCTACTGCCTTCTGATCCAGATATTAGAACCCTCAGCTACTCCCCAGCACCATGTCTGCCTGAACACCAACATGCTTCCTGCCAAGATGATAATGGGCTAAACCTCTGAACTGTAAGCCAGCCCCAATTAAATGTTTTCCTTTAGAAGAGTCACCATGGTCATGGTGTCTCTTCACAGCAATACACACACTAACTAAGACATATGCCAAACTGTGTTTGGTTTGCAGTGTACATATGCACTTTCAAAAGCATCTATAGGATCACTGGAAATGCTCCATAATGGGTATGGCTTTCACATCCCATGGCATCTTAATTGTAACAATCTTTTGTCAAATGCCCAACGTGGCATTTTGTTTTCAAATCCTTCATTGATCAGAAAAACACACACAAACAATTGATTTTTAATTTTTTGTCCTTTTCCAACTCCATTCAAGCTTCATTCCTTTAGAGAATTATGAACAGTACCTCCCTATCAGGTCTTGATGGAGAAAGGCCCAACATCTTGTTGATCTGGTAGCCTGTATGACTTTCAGTGAGTTCATGAAAGCTCTTCTATTTTCATGTGTGTGTGTGTGTGTGTGTGTGTGTGTGTGTGTGTGTTGGAGTGTACTCCAGAGGCCCAGCTAGGAGGCTAAGGCAGGGGATCACGGCAGGTACCTGGAGGCAGAAACTGAAGCTGAGGCCATGGAGGGGCTCCTCTTTTTACAAGGCTCCCTTGCTTCTACTTGACTGCTTTTCTTATACAACCCAGGACCACCTGCCCAGTTACCACCCGCAGTGGTCTAGGTCCGTCCACATCATTTGCCAACCAAGAAAATGCTCCTCAGGCCTCTCAAGGGCCAGAGGCAATTTGTCAGGTGAGGCTGCCTTTTCCCAGGTGTGTCAAGTTGACAACCAAGATCAGCCACTAACTTCAGTCGCCCAGTCAATTGGAGAAGTAAAACATGAATGCAAAGTTTGACTCCAGTATCTGCGCCTGATATTTTATAATAAACATCTTTCCATCTGTGAACTAATACATGCTCACTGTAAACAATTTCATTTCATTAATCATAGTCAAATTTAAAAGAACTTTAGACAACATTACTGTGTGTGTGTGCATGAGTGTTCGAGTGTGCTTGATCTCAAAAGAGGCAGAAGAGGTGTGGGCAGCTCTGCTCTGATGCGTGAACAAGACTGTTTACAAACATGGTGGGAGGAAAAGGTAGAAATGATCTGATTGGTTACATCCAAAGCTTTGCCTTATTTGGACAAGGTCTGGTCAGTTAACCGTCTGACACAGACTAATGCGTGACTGCTTGGAGTCGACTGACATTTGGCCGCTTTTTATACTGCAATGATAGGTTTTCATTTAGCTTATGTATTGCTTGGTTGAAGCTCTTACTAAAATTATGGAGCCAAATTTCATTTAAAGGCCATAATTTGTTAACTTTTTAGTACTATTTTCTGTTTTGTTCCTTTTTGTACTTGAGTTTACTCTCTGTATTAAACTTAGATATTGCCTACTATTTCATGGTACATTTACAAATTTTAATAAAGTTCCAATGAGATACTTTATAAATCATTTAGTGACCACATAATATCCCCAATTATGGTCACAGTTAACCACCTCCTTTTGTTAGATGCTTAAATTATTGCCAGGGATTTACATTATGAAATAGCTAAAATAAATCACCATGACAATGGCATAATCTGGATGTTTTTGTAGATGAGTTACAACTGGTGGCACTAGAGTTTAGAATACTCAATTCTAAACTACCTGTTTTGTCATGTCGCTATTAGTGGTATATGTCACTTAATATGGATTTTCAGATATCAGTGAATCTTTAAGTTGTTTGACTATTAGTAATATTTTCTTTTATTTAACACTGTTTCTTTGTTCACTTAATTACTTATAATCAATATCCCCTTGCATAGGCCTAGTGACAGAGCCTACAATAGTGTGAAATCCCAAGGTATTCATGTAAGTCATGTTGTATGCTTCGGTTCCCTCTTCTGCGATCTTGAACAGTAGCCACGCCTTTCTGGGTCTAGAAAAGTAGTTTCAGATATCTTCCAGGCCCTTGCTTATTTCTGCAAGATTTATTATATTTCTATCAGAAATTTTGTAAGCAGCAGTAATATTTTATGAATTTTTAATCTCAATTATTTTAGTAAGGAGAAAAGAATATTTAAAAACAGACTGACGATCTGTGAATGAAAATGGAAGTTTTTAGAAAAAGCCAAAGTTGTAAATTTTGCCCTTATTCTGGTCTTTGCTGTGTTTATATCTCATAATAATAATAAAAAAGTTGAGATGCATGCACTATAAAGATAGCATGTACACTCTGAAGTACAGTTAGTGGTACTGTCGTGTCTTTAGTTGGCACATAAGCAAAATCCTCATTAAACCTTAGTTGCATGAAGATTTGAGAAGAAATGATTGTCCTTAACCCTTATTTTTCTGCTGTTCAGCCTTCCACACGCCTGATGTGTGAATGGATTTTCAAAACCGGGATAATACTGAGAAAGGTCCCGGAACCAGATGCCCTCAGGTTCTCGATATCCATTTTCTTATTTCCACACATTGCTGCTATGTGATAATACTTCGTTTTAAAACTATCATTCATGGGAAGATGGCTTCTTGCTCTAAATTGCATTTGATGTGTGCTGTGTTTTTTCCTAATTCTCCCATAGTTAATGAGAAGGATTTGACAATGAGTGTGTGTGTGTATGTTAAAGAACCACTTTATGTTTTATCAATGAATTTATTCATAGTTACCTTCTAGTACCCACTCTTGTCACTTAGAAAGGGTTAAAACACAGACGTTGAAGGTCAGATGTGCACTCACACTCCAAGGGCAGGCAGCCCTGGATGAGGTACCCCAAGTGAAACGGTTTTGTTCTCACGCTACTCCATATTTCCAAGGAAATAGCCGTAGCCACTTGGCTTGCTACTCTGTGACCTGTTAGTATAAACTCTACTCCTTTTACTTTAGCTGAGTGAAGTGGTAAAGAAAGAGATGAGAAATTAGAGGGAGCAGGAAGGAAGAGTCCTTTATTCCACAGTCTGCTCCAAGCCTTTCACTGTCTCTAAACCAGAATTCCAGACAATTAACACTTGCTATAAAGGCTGTCAGCACGAAGACAATGGTTATTTTATATCAAAATGCTGTCAGATAAGGAGCTAGAGAGTGGCTCAGTGGGGAAAGTGTTTATCAAGCATGAGCGTCGGATTTTGGATTTGGATAAGATGTGTCACAGCCACAGAGGCCCACCTGGAAGACTGGGCGCAGAAGGGCAGACTCTGGGGCAAGCTGGCAGACTAGCTGAACTGGGCTCAGCAAGAGATCAAGGCTCACCGTATAAGGTGGAAAACGACTGAGCAAGATGCCAGATTTCAGCTTCGCGCCTCCACACACATATGCACACACATGTACACACACTCACATGCCAGTGTACACCTAGACTCAATCAGATATGCATATGCATATGCATGCACCAAATACACAAAATACACACGTGCATAGGCAATAGGTTTTCAAGCAAGAATATTAAAACAGCAAGAACACATAAATAAGGACTGAGTGTTTGTGACCTGGAGTATGGTCTAAGATTTTTTTGTTTTCTGAAAATCTGAACCTTCATTTGTATGGAAAGCATCCTAAGCGATTTTTAACTCTCGTGACCTAAAATTCTCCCCAACACTTGTGATCTTATTATGTGACTCTCAGGATCCAACATGTTAGCTCATTCAGATAGCAACTTCAGAGCTCACCAAAGTCACATATATACGACTTTATAAAGACAATGGGGTACAGCGCCCTTGAGAAGCTCACATTCACTCTGCTGCAAATGTCTTTTTCCTCCCCAGAATGCCTCTCTTCCTGTTGACACCACTGCTTAAGATCTATGTTAAACATACATTTTCATAAACCCCAGTTCTGCTTCATGGTGGATTGTCCTGAAATTCTTTTCTGAGGGTAAGTCAAGGATTTGACTCTCCCTGTGTGAAGGAAAGAACCCCTCCCAGTGTCTCACTGTAGTAATGAGGGGAGCGGGCCTGCTTTTTGTCTGGCCCAGCTCCTGCACGGCTAGCTTA
>LOEQ01012291.1:27000-44932 GCA_001685075.1 Bramus lutescens
GCAGTTTCTTTATTAACCAATGAAAGTAACACATAGACAGATGACCCTCCTACATCATCTCACTCTCCTGTGTTTGTCCTGAACACATCCAGTAGCTTCATACACTGTAACATCAACTCTTGGCCAGTTTTAATATGAACATTTTCCAACACGTCACTTCCCTAGAATTTTATATGTGCTCTCCTGAAAATGCGGTGTTTAGATTTTAAAGTGCATGTGGTCCCTAGGTGAATATTTTTCTATATTGTTTCACAATTTAAAAGTCATTTTCCATTTAAGGTTGAAGTCTATTTTATTGCTTCTTCTTCAACTTGTTATTTAACTTTTGAAATTTAATTCTTTCCCAATAAAAGTAACTTACTACTGCAAAGTTAATTGGGGATAACATTGAGTATATCTAGTGTAATGCATTTATAATATTGCATAAAGGGATAGTGAATATTTTTCTACTGATTAGTATGAGATTTTGAAGATATATTGGATTACATGTAGACTATTAAATATAAATCATACACACACACACACACACACACACACACACACACATATATATATATTAAGTCACAGATACTCCCCACTGTAGATGGGATCTGTCACACCTTACATCTATCTCCCTGAGACTGACAGTTTCTAATGTGTAATATTACCAAAGTGGGGAGAAATAATGGGATTATCTTCTTAAATTATGATTTTATAGCTTTTCTAATCTGCTAATGAGAGACACCCACCCCAAAGTCTATACATGTAAGATTTTCTTCATTCTGCTCGTTGTCATGGGCTCTCCAGCTTCTCTCTTTGTGGGTGACCATAACTAATAAAGAATATTTCACCTGGAATCCAACTCAGTTTAAGTCCCTACCAAACCTGGAGGAATCTCTACTATGTAAAGAAAATCAGAGCTCCTGTTCTTTGTGCAAATGCATATCTATTTGGATACATAGACATGTATGTGTAGGATCCATCTACTTATTTTCCACTTTAATGAATCTTTCACTGACAAAGTCTTGGTTCTAATCCCATGGGACCTTTCACAGTAATATTGGAATCAGTAAATGCTGGTATTGCTTTACCTCTTAGCTATTAGGACAGTGTATTAGCTAGTTACTGCGGACACTTGATAAATTTAATAAGAAAATTCTCCCAAGGATAGGAGAATATTCTGGAGATTTAGATTTGTCAGTCTCTTACCCCTCCTCCCTATGATGCTCCCTCTCTCTTGTGCTAAAGGCTGACCCCAGAGCATCACACACAGTAGGCGAGTGCTCCACCACTGAGCTCTCCACCCCCAAGGACCTCCACCCCCATGGAGGTCCCCTTTGCACATTCATTTACATGAGCTGTAGGGTGGATCTGTGATGGCGGCATGGGAAGGGCTCAAAGTTGTTGGAAAGATTCACTGTTCAGCCTTTGAGTTCTGAAAACGTTATCTTCCGAACCAAAATGCTTTTTATTTCAAAAGGAGTCACACATAATTATCTTGTAGGGACAACAGGCATAAAGCTGTAAATCTGGTACTGTCCCCAGATTTGCTGAATGACTTGCAATGACTAGCCATGAGAAATATGGTTTGAAAGATGCATAAAAAAGTAGGGCTCAATAAAAATCAATAAAAATTTTTAAAAAGAAAGAAAATTAACCTACCTAGAAGAACAATTAATTAAAGATGATTTCAGGCTAATTTGGTGAAACCAAAACCAAAGATGATGAATTTTATATGATATTTACAAAATTAAACCATTATTAAAATTTAAGGGTAAACATAAAAAATTACAAGAGCATTTGTTTTTCTGTTGGAAGAGAAAAAAGCTCTCAAAGCTGGAAAGAAGCAAGCTAACCTGAGGGAAGCAATCAATTGAGGAATTGTTCTGGGTCCCTAAGGACAAGTCTGGTGCAGATGGCTCAGTTTGCTACTAGAGCTAAATCCCCGAGGATGGAGGGGACCTGCTTTCAGTCCCCAGTATGTTTAGGAAAGCAAGCCTCATGGAAGTCATAGTCACGTCTACATAATGTGAAGTCTGTAATGTGGGCAAGGTGGCTATGACAGGCTCACTAGGGTCACTCTGGTAACATGGGCACAGGAGGAAGAGCAAGAAAAGGGAGAAAAGTCTCTCAGGTGGAAACTGGGAAATGCACTTGCAGATGTTAGTGGGTGCCAACACCTGGAATTATTGGTGGTGGTGGCACAGTGGGAGGCAACTCCATGATGTCATCCACAGCAGCCCCAAAAGCTCTTTCAGGATACTTCCACTCAAACAAACCCCAAACTCTTGGCTTTGGTAAAGAAATTTGGGGCAAGCAAGTAGGAAGCAGAGCTAGAGTTTATTAAGAAAGTTTCCTATAGATTTCCAGGACAACAAGGGTGGAGACATATCTCAGTGGTTAAGAACACTGGTTGCTTTTCCAGAGGACCTGGGCTCAGTTCCTAGCACCTACATGATGGCCTACAACCATCTGTAACTCCAGTTCCAGGGAACCAAATGGCCTCAAAAGGTCCCAGGCATGCACGTGGTGCACAGATGTGGGCAAAATCCACTCTCGCACATATGCTTTATTTAATTAAAAATAAAATGATGATTAAGAGCATGAATATTGTCAGGAAGAAAGGAAAACGCATAAGGGTGGTTTCGTTAGGGGAGAGTGGTGTGTCATTGTCTTCACAGCAAGTCATACGTGATGCATTGGTGGGTTTGGTGGCTTGAAGGGAATTCTTCAAGGGTTACTAAGAAATCACAATGAGAACATGTGTTTCCTGAGGTACCTGGGAGGCTTACATTCATAGGATGATGTTGCGGGACGCAGGGATGTGGAAAGGTGGGTCACCTTCAATATAAGCAAACAGTATTGAAATTCTCAGAAAAAGCCAGAGCAAATGAATAAATCTTATACAAGGTCATATACATTTAGGCCTTAAGCCTGGTTTACCACTGTTTTACCATGAAATATCTATAAGTAAAAAAAAATAGCATCCCTATATTGGTTAATGTTGGCAGAAATGCTGTTAATTGTCCTGGAATTCTCTTTTAATTATTTTATTTTTTATGTGTATGGGTGTTTTACTGACATGCATGTCTGTGCACCATGTGTGCGCCTGGTGTCTGCAGAAGCCAGAAGAGGGTGTTGGATCCCCTGGAACTAGAGCTACAGACAGCTGGGTTGTCATGTGCATGCTGGGAATCAAACCCCAGTCCTCTGGAGGAACAGCAGGTACTCTAAACCTCTGAGTCAACTCTTTAACCTCTGTCCTGGAATTCTTAATTCTCAGATGGTGAGAGTCTCCAAGCAGGCTCTGCTGTGAGAAGATCCTTTTAATTCCCCAGTTTCCAGTATTCTCCTCATCTTCCTTCCTTCCTTCCTTCCTTCCTTCCTTCCTTCCTTCCTTCCTTCCTTCCTTCCTTCTTTTTCATTTTACATACGATCTACAGTTCCCTTCCTTACCTCGTCCTGGTCCCCCCATCTCCCCCATTCCCCATCCACTCCTCAGAGAGGGTAAAGCCTCCAATGAGGAGGCAAGGCAGGACCAGGTCCCTTCCTACTGCATCAAGATTGTATCCCACCATAGGGAATGGACTCCAAAAAGCCTGCTCATGTATCAGGGATAAATCCTGGTCCCATTGCCAGGGTTCTCACAAACAGACCAGCTCTCCTGTCTTTCTCGCCTGCTTTAATGCACACTCTGAGACGCAGATTCCTCATCTTAAGGGCTGAACATACATACATCGAATTTCTTCAGATTTAGTGGTGACATAGATCACACCCATCCAGAGAGCACAAGTCTCAACCCTTCTGATGTAACAGGGCCATGAGAGTTCTGAGCTTGTAGATCAGAGGGCCATGGCTTGAAGAGAATAATCTGGAGGACAGGGAGGAGTTGTTATTCTGAGAGGCCCTGGCTCTTCCTTTTCTTCCTTTTTCATCCACGCTCAGAGGGAGAGGAGCTGACAAGCAGCGTCAGGCAGGGAGAGCAACAGTGAGGACCACGGATGAAGGGTGTGAACAACAGCATCAGACTTGGTGTTCAGAAGACCATTCCGAAAAGGATGATGATGAGTGCGTGCTGGGGAAGGAAGTGGCAGCGTCAACAACTCACTGACCCAGACTGGAAATCCTCATGTCCTCTTACTTCTCCACCCCCAGTTTGTCTTCCGCTGCAGCTAATGACCAATTCCCATGTAGAAGCTCTTGAGTCATTTGCCCTTTGGGTGGGGTGGTTGCTATGGATTAAATCAAGTCTTTTGATCTCTTTTCAAAAGAGTTCAACAAATCATCATGGCAACTCAGATATCTTCATGCACTTTCAAGATGATTTCTTTCAGCTACTTCTCTAACTCAGTTCTTAATTTTCTTTTGGTTTGCTCCCTTCCTGATACTTGCTCTGTAGCAGAGAGTGACCTGGCGTTTGCAACCTAGCCCAAGTTAGCTTTGAATTTGCAATTCCCCTGCCTCAGGCTTCCCAAAGGGCAGGGATAACAGGCACATACCCCCACAATTGACTAATAGTTTTTAGTCCTTAGGCAGACCACGTAGTCCCAGAGCCCACCTTGAGAATTGCTATCAATATGAAATTGTTAACTCAAAAGTTTTTATTTTAAACTTATTTAGTTCTCTCTCTCTCTCTCTCTCTCTCTCTCTCTCTCTCTCTCCGTGTGTGTACTCATATAGAGGTCAGAGGACAGCCTTTAGGAGCTGGTTCTCTCCTACTGTGTGAATCCTAGGAATCAAACTCAGGTTGTCTGAGTAGGCAGCAGCTCTGTCCTTATCCACTGAACCACAATGCTGACCCTCATTAATTTTTACACGGTGTTGACATGACAGTGCCTTGAAAGCATTGGCTTAAACAGATCACTGGAAGTTGTTAATATTATTTTCATCTGTCATTCTCCTCTCTCTCTCTCTCTCTCTCTCTCTCTCTCTCTTTCTCTCTCTCTCTCTCTCTCTGTGTGTGTCTGTGTGTCTGTGTCTTTGTGTGCGTGTTATAAGCCAGAAGAGGATGTCAAGTGTATCACCTGTATCATACTCACTTTCACACCCTTCAAATAAGGTCTCTCATTAAATCTGGAGCTAGATTTGTAGCCAACAAATACTAGCGATCATCCTGTCCCCATCTCCCAGCACGGAGATTACATGTGCACTCAGTGAAGATGCTGAGCCTTTTCCGCAGGTTCTGGAGATTTGAGCTGAGCTCACATCCTCATTTTGGCAAAGCAAGCACATTTACACACTGGGCCATCTCCCCTGCCCTCCTTTCCCATTTTCAGCGATGACAAGAGAATTAAAGATTACATATGGGGCTCACATTTTATTTTTATAGGACAGTGCCAAGCTTAGATTCCTTAATTAGAAAACAATGCTGACAGTTACATACACAGTTTAAATTTACACTAAACTGTTGGTGTCCATGGCCCTGCTCAGAATTCGTGGACTCTAGGAATGAAACTATTGCTTTGCTTTGGCCTCTTCAAGGGACTATTGTCTGACATGTATTTAAAAAAAATGCTAACATGGATGTGGCTTAAAATATTGAAGGACTATTTCATTGCCTATAGAATAGATACACTATACATTTCTATAATTTTATAGTCAAGACTCTTCTCAATATAACCTAATGCAGTTTCCTGTCTTTTTCTGACATCCTGATCACACACACGCATCTGTTCCCCAGCTCCCCCACACTACTTGACCTCCTTACAGTCAGGTTATTGCCCATTTCTCCTCCTCTTCCCCTAGCTTAGGTATGCCCTCTTCCAACTTTTCCTCTGTTGAAAACTTCATTCAACAAGACCGCTGGTAGCATTTCCCTACTAATCCTTTCCTGTCACCCAGCATTGAGTTGGTTTCTTGTTTGCAGTGCGTCCCATGGAGGCTCGCTCTCATCCTCTTCTATCAATTGACTTCGTGTCATAGCTGTTCATACCCTTAAGTATGGGTAGTTCACAAAGATGTGTCATCTGCTTGCATGCTGCAGTATGAACTATTTTAAGCCATGACCTTACATGTTCCACTTTTGGTTTTCAACTGTCTTATATATGGCGTGTATGCCGTTAGCAATTGTTCAGTGAATGGAGAAAGAAATTCTAAAAGAAGGACAACACATTAGACCAAGAAAAGTTATTAAAATATGTATCAATAGGAGGGCATAGGGGAAGAAATAAAAGACATCTGTCTTAGGCTTTGGATAATGGAAATAAAATTAGATGGCTGGGGGCCTTAAGCACTCTGAATGGACATAGTGGGCATGGGTGATTATACTGGGTATGAGGAGATGTAAGTAGCAACAGGGCTGGTGAGGAAATTAAGTTGGGGTCGGGAAAGGTATGTGCTGTGCTTACATTAGTTAGGTCTCCAGGTAATAGAGAAGGCGCCAAAAGTTACAAAACATCTAGGCTTTGAAATTGATGAGCAGTCAGAAAATATTTAAGGTTTTGGATGAATCCAGGGGAGAAAAGAAGAACCAAGGAGGCAATGTACTGGCAAGGGGGTCATCGTAACAGTCCAGTTTATTTTCTACAGTAGAATAGCCAAGGTCAGGTGACTTAGGGAGAGAAGAAGTTTTATCAGCTCCAGGTTTTAGAAGGTGAAACTTTAAGCAGCACGGCTCACATATAGACAGGACTGAAAAGAATACAGCATCAAAGGGTGCGGGCTGCCCCACAGGACAGCAAGTTACTTACTGCTCAGTGCTTCAGTTGTCCAACAGCTTGTCCAACCCTGGACTGGAACCATGCAGCCCTGTGGCTATGATGCTGCAGCCTGAGCACATGTGCCTGTCCTGGGAGGATGATTAGAATCTTTGCCTCACAGATTCGTGACAAATTCCTCCAAGGAATCTGCATGCTGGGGTCCCAATCCTCAAGCCTCCAGGAGCTAGTAGCTATTACACAGCCATCCCAGTCCTGCTCCTTAATGATAGGGTGAGCGGACATTGGAATGAACTCATCTTAACAGCTCATCTGCCACAAAACCAGGTGAGGCGAGCAGTAAGTCACGTCTTTCCTCGGTGCTCTGAGACAGCAGACCCTGGAAGGAAAGACAGAAGACTTGAATTTGATCCCTGGCTCTGTCCTTCCTAGGTGTATAAATTTACACAGGTTTAGCTGGACAGTCCACTTAGTATTCCTGCTTTGAAGAACTGTTTAAGAGAGTGGTGAGGAGAAATACGGCAATGCAGGTGACTCTAGTTTTATAGAATGTAGTACATGATGCATCCTTGGCAGAATTTAGCTGTCAGCAGTAAGCATTTTGGAGGAAGTCGAAAAGACTATAGCAATTACAGCCGAGAAGTAAGCATTTAGCTTCCACCTGTACTGGCTTTGTGGGTGCCTAATCTCGTTGGATGCTCACCTTCTTAGAACTGGATGGAGGGGGGAGGACCTTGGACTGTCCACAGGGCAAGGAACCCGGATTTATCTCTGGATTGGAGAGTGGGGGGGAATTGGGGGGATGGGAGGGAAATGGGAGGAGGGGAGGAGGTGGAAATTTTTAATAAAAAAATAATTAAAAAAAAAACAAAACAGAAAACTGGAGAATGCTCTTAAGTTTTCAACCTGGAACCATTGCAAATGAGATCCCTCTTCACATGTCTCCTTGAATCTCTTGCTTCTGTTATCGTGAACTTTATATACTTTCTTTCCATATTACCATGTCTTATGATGAAAAATTCTAGCATATGAAAAGAATAAAAAGTGCTATTGTTAGAGGGGGCTGCTTGTTTGTCCTGGCCACCCAGAACTCAAATAATCACACAGAAACTGTATTCCTTAAATCACTAGTTGTCCCATTAGCTCTAGCTTCTCATTTGCTAACTCTTACATCTTAATTTAACCTATCTCCATTAATCTGTGCATCACCACGTGGTCGTGGTCTACCACAGCAAAGTTTCAGCACAGCTGTCTCTGGCAGTGTCCCCATGGCTTCTCTCTGACTCCACCTCCTTTCTCCCAACATCCAGTTTAGTCCCCCCTGCATGTCTACCTCTGTTCCCCTATAGCTCTGCTACAGTTCCTTTATTAACCATTGATATTCACAGCATACAGAGGGGAATCCCACATCATGCTATGTGGTGCAGTGCTAGTCCTCAGTAGGGATAGACTAAAGGATGACTGTAAGTTTAAGGTAGCCTGGGCAACACAGTAAAAACCTTTCTCAAACCCCTCTTTAGAAAATAGGGAATAATGCAATGAGTGAGCATTCACCCACATGACCCAGTGAGCATTGTCCCACATGATTGAGTGTGCATGCCCCCACATGGATCAAGTGTGCATGCACCACATGACCAAGTGAGCATGTACCCACATGACAAAGCACATTTAATGGAATTTGGAAGTTTCCATTCATCATTCCTTAGACCTGTCAATCACATATTGAGGCTTCCATTCTAAAAAAAAAAGTCCTATATACCTCAAAAGGAAAAATTCCAGTTGGCATTCATCATTAGGGCAACACTTACCCTATACGGGTAGTTAAATTTGATGAGCTAGGGAAAGGTGATGGATAAGGATGTACACATTACTTTTCTTGTGGTTGTGAAAAAATAAGAGACAAGAACAGCTTTAGAGAGCATGGGTTTATTTGACTCATGGTTTAAGAGGCCCATGGTAGATCCTGGCTAGTCACATTGCATCATTTAAATCAGGAAGAAAAGAGTCATGATTGCTGGTGCTCATCTTCCTTTTTCCAAAATAAATCAGAGTGTCTCTTCACTCTTTAGCTAACCACCCCCTGCCTGGAAATACCCTTACACATATGCCCAGAGATTCCTCTCCTAGGACATTCTAGATCTACTCAAGTTGACAACGGAGATCCACCATCACAGAGGGCTGCAACTGTAATTTACAGTTAAGCCCCAGACTCTAAGCACTATTTATTTCCAATTAGGATTTTCCACTTATTCCTTTGTTTAGAGAGAAAACCACTGACATCCTCTAACTCTCATTCTCTAGACCCAGAGTCATAGTTCCTGACTCCATGTCCTAACCCATTAGTGAGTCATGGCATTAATGAGTAGCTCGTGGCAAACATGATCTAAGCTAATGAAACAGAACAAAATAGGAAAAAATTCAAAGAAAGCCATGGGAAGATATCAAGTGCATATAACAAAGGAAAATTGTTGACAAGTCTGTTTGGTACCTATAGATGACTGTGTATTTATGTATATATCCATATATACACATATACATACATATATGTATGTATATGCATATATGTGTGTATATATATTCATATATTTATTTTTCAGACACACATACCTAACTGCTATGTAAAACTGTCCTTTACCCTGTGACACAAGTCTGAGATTTGTTAAGTGAAAGAGTCGACAGTGTACCAACAGACCTTCTGTCTAGCCTTAGGGTTCTGGGGAGAAGCAAGCAATGAAGACAGAAGATAACTTTGAGACAGTCTCACAAAACCAGAACTATGACCAGAAACTGAAGGCATGAGCACTGCATCTTCTGCTTTCTTCTTGTACTTTAACCATTCATTTCCTAGGTATGAGTGTATGTACCTCTGTCCAGAAAGCCAACCATTAAGAGACAGGCTTGATTCTTACACATCTATAATTGTATATTATTTGTGTTTTAATAAATAAAACTTGCTTGAAGATAAGAGGGCAAAGAAGCCAGACTAGTCAGCCATTCAGGCCAGGCAATGCTGGCACACACCCTTATTCCCAGGACTGGGGAGACAGAGGCAAATGGATCTTTGTGAGTTCAAGGCCACTTTAGGCTACATGAGATTGAATCCATCTAAAACATAAACAGTCACACAAAGGTGGTCCCAGCACTTGGGATCACATGCCTTTAATCACTGATTGGATGCAGAGAGGAGTATAAAGGGAAAGAGAGAAATTCAGTGGAGTGTGGAGTTTGAGGATTCATGAAGACAGGATCTCGCCCCCTTCAGTCTGAAGATTTCATAGAAGTAAAAAGTCTCTCTAGTGGTTGGCTGCTTTGCTATTCTGATCCTCAGGTTGAACCTCAATATCTGTTTCTGTGTTTTTATTATTCATGCTACGCACATCTCCCATATTTTCCAACATTTCTAAAGATCCATGCTTTTGTTGTTGTTGTTTTGATTTTTTTGTTTGGTTTTTAAGGTTCACTGTGTATAAAGAGTCCAGTTCATTTTAAGTTGGTCTGGGAATGTTTTTCATGAGTTATGGTAAAACATAAAGATTTGCAAAATGTATTTATAAACAAACTCATTAGAAACAGATGATGTGGAGCACCATGATGAAGAGACATATAAAGGCACAGAAAGAAAGAGAGAAAAATATATGTAAGAGATTTAAAGACGTTTTAAATTGTGTGTGTGTGTGTTTGTGTGTGTGTGTGTGTGTGTGTGTGAGTGTGTGCCCATGCATTCACATCTCATTCTATTTCATCACTCCAGAGACAGGATCTGTTTTGAGACAGGATCTCTTCTAGGACCTGAAGCTTGCTGGTTGAGGTAGGCTGGATGAGCAGCAAGCTTCAGGGATCCACCTCTCCACACCTGCCCCCCAAAACTGAGGTTATAGACCAGTGTTGCAGGACTCTGTGCCCCTTGATGACTTTGAAGATGGAGGAAGCCAGTGGGGAAGGAATGTGGGCAATTTGGAAGAACGACAGACAGCAAGGACACAAATATATCAGACTACAATCACAAGGACTCAAATTTTTCCAAAACCACGGTAATTTCAGAAACAGGTTGTTCTCGAGGTTACCAGATAAGGAGTGCATCTAGTCACCACTCTGATCTTAGCATTTCCTGTCTTATCCGTAGGACCCAGCAGAATCTGGGTAAGCTGAGAGTGAGCACTTTGCTGTCTTCAGTTGCTATGAACATGAACACACCTAATATGCACAATTCTCTTCAAGACACATATTTATTTTTCATTTTTTCATGCATCAGCAGGACAAGGAAGATCTTATTGCAAATTTTTGGATTATATTCATTGATTTTCAGAAAAATTAAATGATTTTGCTGAGGTCTTCTAGCTATGGAACCACAAAATAAAACAGAAATTTAGTATATTTTTTGAAACCAACAGGTGTTGAAATGGAATACCCTAATGGAGGCATGAACCTGTATCAAAACCTGCAGTTTTTATTTTTTCTTTTGGATTTCCTTTTTGTTTTTTTTTCCCTTTACTTTCTAGGTATGGAAACCTTCTTTTTGGAGATTTCCCTTCCTACATATTCCAAGGAGTTTTCATAGTTGAAAGGCTGACTCCACAGTTAAGAGTGCTTGTTGCTCCTTCAGAGAATCTGAGATAATTTCCTAGCACTGACATAATAGTTCACGACTGTTCATAAATTCAATTTCAGAGGCCCCAGTGGGTGGGCACCAGGCATACACATGGTGTATCTAAAGACAAGCAGGCAAAACAATAGTACATATAAAATAAATATTTTAAAAAAATAAAAAAGTGAGCCTCCATAGTATACCTAAAACTAAAAGATCATTTTTAAAGGCCCTAAATCAAAGTGTTTGGAGCATTAAAGATATATATATATACACAAAACAGAAATGGAATTATTTGGAAACTATTCTCTCAGGTTTTTTTATAAAGAAAATAATTCCAGGCTTGTGTATATCCTATATACTCTTATCTAAGTGAATTTCAGAAGTAACCTGCTCCAATTTTCACTGTACATGGATATTAAAAGTCCCCAGCATGGCTATATTGAGTGGTAGGTAGTATTAACTTTACAAGAATGGACCTACTGGAAGATCCTTAGGTCATTGGGTCAGTGCAAATGGAAATTATGGGACCTTACTTTCTTTTTGTTTTGTTTTGACTTCTTGGTCATGAGATAAACAGTTTTGTTCCATCTTTTCTCCATGATGCATTTCCTCATATGGGCCCAAAGCAAAGTAGCCAGCCTGTCCTGGCCTGAAACCTTCAAACCCATGAGCCAAAATAAAATCATTCTCTTTATATGTTGAACTATCTCGGATATGTGCTACAGTAATTGAAAGCTAACTGACTCTACATCAATGCATGGTTTGGAATAGCATAAGAAGGGAAGTTGTTGGTGTAGGAGGGCCTTCTGTATTTGTGTTGCTTTCATTGGTCATTAAAGAATTGACTTGGCCTAGTTGATAGGGTGGAATGCAGGTAGGTGGGGAAGACAGAACAAAATTCTGGGAAGAAGAGCAAAGTCAGGCTGATGCCATGGTTCTCCTGCCTAAGATGGATGCTGGTTAGACTCATGCCGGTAAGCCACAGTCAAGTGGTGATAAACATTAATGGAGATGGGTTAAGTTAAGATGTGGGAGTTGGCCAGTGAGAGGTTAGAGCTAATGAGCCAGGCAGTAATTTAATTGGTACAGTTTCTGTGTGATTATTTCAGGTGTAAGCTAGCCGGGTGGGACAAAACAAAAGGACCTGCTCTCACTACAACAAATTGTAGCTAGTATCTGTCCTTTGGGGCTTTGAGAACATAATTGCAATGGACATCTCAAGCCTGACTTCGCTTGTCTAAGGACTAACACTGCTCTGGCACTATGTGGTTATATGCAAATGACACCCCAGGCGATGCCTGGGAAGGATCTTCACATCATCCACTCCAGCTAAGCCTCCTTTGATATCATGAGCAAACTTCCTCTTCTTACCAACATCTCATGGATGGCTAAGCAGGTCACCCCATCACTCCTTTGTTCTGTTCATCCTTTGGCACCATGCTTAAAAATCATATGCTCCAGGGCAGACAAATTCCACAATATACTCAAATCCTAGGATGAGAATTAACAATTTGATTTTTAGAAAGATGATTAATTCTTTTAAGAGTCAATTTCTACCCTGGTAAAGTTGGAATGAAATTCAATTCATAGGGTGATAGGTGAGAAGAATGTGTCAATAGGCTAGCAGTATGTACAGCATTACTATATTTCTATCTAATATATTCCGATTTTGTCATTACTTAGTAATATTGAAGTTTCTTTCCTATCCGGCCAGGAGCAGCTTTTGAAAGCAAGTGCCATATTTCATTTTTGTTAATTTCCCTGCCCATCCATCATGATGTCTGGCATGACACGAGCACTTGGTGATTGCTAAAAGAATGGATCAATGAGTCAGATGAATCAGCGATTGCTTTGATGTGTCACTACTACAAAATGTGTGTGGATTTTTTTATTTTAAAGGGGAATCAGCAGCGGGCTGAGGTAAGGCCAGACATTTTTCTTTTGTGCAGATCTGAGACAACACACTGTCAACATGTTCATGAACTTGGATTAAGAAGAAATGTTATGGAACACCTTCCAGATAAATCACATTAAGGAAGAGAAAACCACCTACATTCCATTATTATCTATATATAGAATTTTTTAAAAATTATTTATTGATTAGCTGTCATTACCTTGCCATCTCTCTTCCCCAAGTCTGTGTCTCTGATTTTATCTTTACCACCACAAGGCAATTGCTTCCAAACTCATGGCCTTGTGTATATGCCAGTATGGTATTAGCTCATATTTTGCCTGAGGTATTAGAACCATGTGGATATGCTTGAACCACAAACATGAAAGACAGTGTGATTCTCAAAGAATTCTGGAAATTACTTTTGGAAATACATTTTAAAATTCTCAAACAGATGTGCATGGGCTTAGGAAACTCCTTCTTGGGTGTATCCCATCTTCAGAGGTAAAATTTAACCTGTATTAATTGCATTCTTATGAGTTTGTTGTTTTCAACTGTCTACTAGATATCTTAAATTATATGTGTACTATCAACATTTCGACATATTTAATAGTAATTTTTAACATTCCACATTTTTTGTTTGGAAAGACTGCCATTTCCTTCAAGTTAGATTTGTTCTTTATGCTCCCTGCGCCAGTTTTCTCAGGATGAGAATTGTATTTATGTACAAGCATGTGTGTATGCCTGAAGTATGAAGATAGCGAATGTGCTGTGTTATCAAACTAGTTCACTAATATTTTCTCATTCCCAAAAAAACATTTCTGAAGCAAGATTTTGCTATATATCCCTGTCTAACTTAGAGCTTGGTATGTTGATCAAGCTGGCATCAAATTTACAGGTATCTGCTTGCCTTCGTCTCCTGAGCTCTGTGATTAAAGGTATATGGCACCACACCCTGAGGTGGAGGGAAACATAGTAGTGCATATTTCATCTTCATATAGTTAATATTCATGTGTCTTTTGAGAAACCAACACTGTGCCTGTATTTGTTCACTAAACATTTATTGGATATCACTGTTCATAGAATTATGAGGAAAATGCTACAAAAATATGAAAAGCTATGGATGAACCTAAGTGCATCTTTATCGAAAATACTGGCAAAGGCACAAGAAGTCATGTGGGTAACATAATTTAAACATAATTTATTAAGTAGAGACTATTTCTGTCTTGAGGAGCTAGAAGGCCTTTCATGAGGAAATAAAATATGAAGTTAATGTAAGTGGACGTTTCTGTCCTACCAGTACTTGCCAAATAAACATGTTGAGGCTCATATTAATTATAAATGTTTGGCCAATGGCTCAGGCTTGTTACTAGCTAACTCTTACATTCTGAATTGGCCCATATTTCTTATCTATTCTTTTGTCACATGGTTTGGTACCTTTTATCAGCATAGCACGCCCACATTGCTTCTCTTTGTATTTGCTGGTGATCCCCAGATTCTGCTCTTCTTTTTTCCATCATTCTTAGTTTGGCTCTCCCACATAACTTTATTCTGTTTAACTATTGGCCAGGGAGTTCTTTATTAAACTAATCACAATGACATATATTCACACAGCATGAAGGAATATTCCACAAGTCAGTCTTGACATATAGACAGGATCTTGATAGATGGCATAGAATAGGTATGGTGTAAGAACATTCTCAGGAGGTGGGACAGCAAAGAACAAAGAGACAAAACCCACTGATTTAAAGAATGACCCAGAGACAGTTTTAAATGTGTCACTGACTGAAGTAAGCTTTATTCTGTGAAAAATAAAGAAGGAACAAAGAAGAAATGCAGGGCTTTGTATTAATGGAACACTGGCAGGCAAGCCTTTTACTACGGAGCTATGTCCCCACTTATCCATATTCTCATTAGAAATGTGGACTCTGAAAACCTCCCACTGTAAAATATACCTGTCTTCTAACATAAACACCATATGTATTTTTTTTTACTAGCATTTGAGTATTCTTGAAATGGTCCTGTAGCTTTTGGGTCAGTGAAGGTCCAGATTATTACCCAGGTTTAGTTGTCCTTTACCTTACTCCAGAATCTGAATTTTGTTAATTTGTCTTAGGATCAAAAATCACAGCAAAGAATGGAAAGTATTTTATATAATACAAGTCATTTTTCTAAAGGGCCACATATGTCCAATATCATGGTCCACATTCTTCCAATTCTAGGACATGAATGATGATCTTGAAGCTGGCATACCCAGCCCTCTTTTCCATGCTGGGGACAGACAGAGTCTCTTCTGTAGCATTTGCCCAGAATAATCACAAATTGAACCTCACCACCCACACACTTACCTCAGTGATGAGATCTGGGGTTTACATGAACTGAGTTCGGTATGGTGGTCTAATAAGACTGTTTGTTCCTCTTAGATGCATGTGTTTCTTTTATGAATGAAAAAAGCTCACTAAGCAGTGTCTTTGTGGCTATTTCATTTAGGTTTTGCTGAAGAATCTGAAGCATCAAATGGTGGGGAAATTAAGGCTTTCTCTGTGCTTTCTACAAAAAGGTAGAAGCACTTTTTACACTTAGAAAATAAAAGCTAAGGTCTCACAGAATATGTACAACTTGGATAGTTGATTCCCTGCCACAGGGCCACAAGTCCCTCTTATGAGAATTAAGCAATGCTGTTTCTCAGGGGTTTGGCACTATGATTTGTTTCCCATTATGAAATTAGGTGCCTTTGATAATCATATTTGTTGGAGGAGGCTGCTTGTTTGTCCCGGCTGCCCAGAACCAAAATAACCACACAGAAACTATATTAATTAAAACACTGCTTGGCCCATTAGCTCTAGTTTCTTATTGGCTAATTCTTACATCTTTTTTAATGTAAAATTTAAATTTTTCTTTTCTTTTTTTCTAATAATTTTTATTACTTTATAAATAATACCATTCAAGATTTCCACTTCCTCCCCTCCTCTCACTTCCCTCCCACTCCCCTACTCACCCTCCCTCTCTCACCCTCCAGTCCTATGAGAGGGCAGAGTACTCTCAACATAATAAAAATTGCAATTCTACCAAAGGCAATCTATAGATTCAATGCAATCCCTGTCAAAATTCCAACAAATTCTTCACAGACCTTGAGAGAACAATAAGCATCTTTAACTCTTACATCTTAATTTAACCCATTTCTGTTAATCTGTATATCGCCATGTAGCAGTGGCTTACCAGCAAAGATTCAGCATGCCTGACTCTGGTGGCTCTATGGCATCTCTCTGACTCTGCCTTCTTCCTCCCAGCATTCTGTTCCATCTTCTCTGCCTACCTAAGTTCTGCCCCATCATCAACAGGCCAAGGCAGTTTCTTTATTCATTAACCAAGAAAAGCAATACATAGACAATAGGACCTCCCAAACAATCATATCAAGATGGAAGATATAGTCTGGGCCTATTGTGGCTAGGCTAAGACCTGTAGTCACAAATTTTGGAGCTTTTGAAAGCTTTTCTGATGTGGGATTTCCCTCTGTATGCTGTAAATATCATTGATTAATAAAGTAACTTCTTTGGGCCTATAGCAGAGCTATAGGGGAACAGAGGTAGGTGGGGGAAACTAAACTGAATGCTGGGAGAAAGGAGGCAGACTTAAAAAGTAGCCATGGAACTGCACCTGGAGACTGACGTGCTGAAACTTTGCTGGTAGGCCGCAACCTCATGGTGATGCACAGAATAATAGAGATTGGTTAAATTAAGATGTAAGAAGCTAGAGCTAATGGGCCAAGCAGTGATTTAATTAACACAGTATCTGTGTGGTTATTTGGGGGCTAAGTGGCCTCCTCCAACACTTTTCCCCAGAAACTGTACTCAGAGCTGATACTTGAGATGTTCTTTATGTTACAAATTTCCCTGTAGGCAGACTATATCCATTCTGTTTGGGGAACAGTTTGATTTAATGGAAGTCTTTGTGCCTCTTACATGTGGAAGTAGGGTCAGGCTACCTGGACTTGGGCTGTGCCTGGGAGCAGACAGCTTGCTGTTCTCTTGTCAGCACATGCTGCACAGTGGGACTCACTTTTTTTTTTTTGCAGAAATGCTAATATTCAAATGCCAAGGAAGAACAAATGGTCCTTCCTTATACAACCTGGTTGACCGCAAGTCCATTCTAATACTTGTCATTGCAAGAAAAGTGGTCAAATAATTTTGCAAATTGCAAATACCATTGTCTCTTGTTGTTATAGCAATAGGTGTGAATCTTGCTTTTTCCTGCATTTTCTTTCAGACTAGAGGCAAGGCATAATTTTTAATCTACAAGCAACCTATATCATTTAGTTTTATATTCATTCATTCAACAAACACAGTGATTAGAAACTATATTAAATAAACATGATGTGTTAACTACTTTTCTCATTACTATGAAAAAATCTGAAAAGCACAATTTACAGCAGGCAGCAGCTATGGTCTGATCCAGTGGAAAGAAATGGAGGCAGGAAAGTGGGACCTCCTGCCACACTGTGCCCACAGTCAGGAAGCAAAGAGAAATAAACACTAATGCTCAGCTCATTTTCTCCTTTTATTCCATCTGGGACAGGTGCCACAACCTCTACGGTTCATTGTCTCACCTCATAGAACTCATTCTTGGACTCTGTTGCCTAGAGTTTGTCAATTTGAGAGTCGACATTGATAGAATAGGATATTTGTACTTATTATATATAATTTCATAGTAGGTTTAGAGCTCTCTTACTTAAACAAAAGGGGGAGGTGTTGTGGGAGCTCCTTACGCTCCTTCAGCCAATAGCCATTGAGATACCAGCCCATTGGGGCGTGGTCTCTC
>LOEQ01012292.1:0-17782 GCA_001685075.1 Bramus lutescens
TTTGGAAGAGCAGGCAATGCTCTTAACCACTGAGCCATCTCTCCAGCCCCCGATCAAAATTCTTTATGTGTTAGAAGCCCATAGTCCTCAAGTTTCTTTCTTTTCTTTTTATATCAGATTTTCATATTTTTCGGTATAACACTAAAGGTCACACCATTAATAATTATGGTAAGAATAAAGACAATAATAAATGTAAAAAATAATTAAATGTAAAAAGTTTTTTTTTTACATTTTATTGTGTTGAGAATATTTGGGTTGAAGGATAGCTAAGTTAGTGAATGATGTATAGCTTTTTATGAGTCTAAAATGATTCAAAATAATAACTGAAAAAATACATTAGTCTAGAGTAGGGATTGGCGACTTTCCTATAGAGTTAGATGTAAATATTTCAGAGAGGCCTCCCAGATTTAAATCCTAAGTTTAAGGGCATGCACCACTGTGCTAGCCATCAGTACAAGGTGGTATGCATGTTCTACTTATATGTGTTTTGTCTTACACAGCTATTGTTCCATCTTAGGCACATATTTTCATGTATTAGTCAAAAGGTTCCAGTATTTCAAGGATTAGTTATCACCATGTCTAGGCTTTATTTAATTAATGTACAATACCACAAAGTTACTGTGAGAATGTGATTCACAGTGAGCAATAAAAATCATGTACAGTTATATAAACTATTATTTTTCAGTGATCTATTTGATGTTTATTTTTATTCTCTTGATCATATAGGTTTATTAAACATTTTAAAAGTGGGACAGAAAAATAATTGTTCAGATTAAGTAGATGATGTTTCCAGGCCTGAAATCCAAGGGTAGGACTCTTTCAGCAAGCAATAAATGCCATCACCCACTACAGAGGGAGGTAGAATCAGTAAGGATTGGCTGTCTCTAAAGCTCAGTTTTGGAGCTATAGTCTTCAAGAAATTGAGATTGCACTTCTTATTTCAGATAACTATTTTAGTTAATGACCAGAAATAATCTTGGAAGAAAGAAACAGATGTTGTTACCAAAATAAATCAGAAAAATAGTTTTGTGTAAAATTATGCAACATTTATATTTTTGTTTTCTATAGTTCTCATTTAGCCTAGGTTGGTCTTGTAGTTAGTATGTAACTAAAGCTGGCTTTGAACTCTTGGTTCTTTTTACTCTGCCTCCAAAGTAGTGATATTACAAGTGGATGCCACTTTGTCTGGCAAACTTAGGTATTCTATTTAAAAATTTTTTGAGACTAGGTCTTGCTCTGTAGTTCTAAAGTTCACTGTATAGTGGAAGCTATTCTCAAACTCAGAACAATCCATCTGCCTTAGTCTCTTTAGTTCTGGGATTATAGCTGTGAGCCACTATATCTGACTTTAAAATTACAGATTATTGAAATTGAAAAGGATCTTAGAGAGACCATCAGAAATCTAATTGTGCGATTCATTATGTTATGTGTTTGGGCATTTTGCCTATATGTTATATCTGTATACCACATGTAGTACTCTGAGAAGCCAGAAGAGGGTGTTGGATCCTCTGAAAGAGGCATTACAGACCAATGACAGCTGCCATGTGGGTGCTGGGAAGTGAACCCAGGTTTTCTGGAAGAAGAGTCAGTGCTCTTAGTCCTTGAATCGTCTCTCTTGTCTCTAGAAATTTACTTTTAAGACAATGAATAGGTGACTTAAGGATTGATGTTGTTTAATAAAAGCTCAGCACCGGAAGATCAGAACAGCCAGTTTGTTCTGACTTTAGAAACTCAACTCCTAATTTTTGACAGTTTTTGTGAGCAAATTGTTGAATACACTCATGGTTAAATTTTTTATATAAACTAAAAAATGTTAAGAGTTATTATGTGGTCAAAATGAATTATTTACTAATTGCTATAATTTCTGTTGTGTGGGATCCCAAAGTTATTCACATTTATAGTTTATGGGTAGGGTGGAAATGCTAGTTCAGTAATGTCACATTGACAGCAGCTGCAGTGGAACTCCAAACTCATTACTAACTTATTACTTGCTGTGACTCCTGTGTTGTATACTTATCTGTTTATATATGTAGTTTTCATGGAAAACTGTATTACTTGAAGCTCAGCATTCATATCCTTAGCAGTCAGTAAAGTGCATGGTATAGAGTCTGCAGACAAATGCGTTTAGTGGCTTATTCCTTGACTGATGTCCTGGTTCCATCTGTTATCTGCCTGGGGATCCTCTTGGTTATTATAACCTTTCTATCAGTAAAGTGAGGATAATAATACCAATCACTGTAGGTTGTGGGGATTGGTATAAAGATCTAGATCTGTGTTTGATACATAGCAGATTCAAAAAATAGTTATTTTAACGTAAGAAGTAGGTATGAATGCCTTGAGTGACTTATCCTGTAAGCAGAGCTTTGTATATTAAGTATTTTACTATAAACTAATGAAAATCAAGTATGTGGTTCTGTTATTTTTGTGTATGTATATATTGAAATATAATGGGATAAATTATAAAGGAATATGATATATAAGAAGCAGGAAGTAACCCCTCTCTTATATTTAGCCCTTCTTGGACTCTTATTACAGTATCATGTTCAGTTTTACATTGCTCATTTTAAAGAGGATGTCAAAAAACTCTGTGTAGTGTGTCCTGGGAAGAATCAACAGGCACGATTAAAGGGACAGAAAATAGGCCCTTTGAGGCGGCTTTAAGGAACTGAGTTTATTTACTCTGGAAAGCAGACTGGTAAGGAGTTACTTAACTGTTTCAAGTATACGAGGGGTTGTTAAAAGGAGGACACTCTCCAGTTGTTCTCTAAATGCACAGAGGACCAAAAGAGGAAATCCACATTTCGTCTAAAGAAAATTGTGTTAAACACTAGAATTGCCCATCAAGGGACATCATGTATCATGGAATCTCATGTTTGAAGACATTTAAAATTGGAGAAGCAGCAGATGGTTACTTATTGAAAAGTTTAAATGTTTGCCTTGTGAAAGTGAGATGTGGGGTTTTAGTCTTTGCAGGTTTTTCTTTTTATTTTTTTTTGAGGTGTTAGAATTTTCTTATCTTGAATCTACTAAGAGTTCTTCAGATATCTTATATTGGGAAATTACTTAAAATTTTGATAAAATTATACCTTAGTTTTAGGATTTATTGTGAATGGGATAATTTGACATTGTTTCTACTAGTAATACATTTAAGTTGAAATTGGTTTTTATATAAAACACAACTGCACTTTACAGTATACCTGATATATTTGAAACATTAAGAAGTATTATTAATATTATTTCAAGAGTATATTATAAATATTCTGCATTTATTTTCTGACAGGGAATCCTCTTGGTCTATGATATTACAAATTATCAAAGTTTTGAGAATTTAGAAGATTGGTATTCTGTGGTGAAGACTGTGAGTGAAGAATCGGAAACTCAGCCCCTGGTTGCTTTGGTGGGCAATAAAAGTAAGGTGGTACTACTTATTGATGTGTAGTGAAGTTTATTTGCTTCTGTAGACTGTTTGTGTCTTTCCACCAGTTGGCATTTTGAGTTCCCAATGTGGTGCTTAGTGGGGGTTATAACTTTTACTAACTCACTGGGTTATGATAGTGGAGCCCTCCTAATTGGGATTAGCACCCTTATAAGAAATAGAAACATAAGAGAGATAATTTTTTTTCTCTGTGAAATGAAGACACAGCCAAAAGCTGACCATCAAATCAGGAAGAGGACTCTCGCTATTATCTGCTGGTACCTTCATGTAGAACTTAGCAGTCCCTGGAACTGTAAGAAATAATGTTGCTTGTTCATTGGTCTTTGGTATTTGTTATGGTGGTCTAAGCAGAGATTTTACAAAGGTGCTTGCCTATTTGTTGATCATTTTTTTCTTAAAAAAATATTCATTGTCTGGGAACAGCTTTTTTTGGAGTTTAAGTAGAAAATTCTTAGGAATATGAATAACTGTCTAACAACTTTTTTTTTTCTTAAGTGACATTTAATCTCTGAAATTCATAGTATACCATATGGTTCATATTGCAGTCTAAGAAGTAGCTTTCAAACATGTGAATTGAACCACCATTTCAGGCATTGCAGTGTAATTTTAAGACATCCTTTACTGTTCAATAACTATTTTGAGGCTTGCTCTAATCTAATTTATCTGCTGCTTTTGTAAAGGTAAGTTCAAGACTGATAGTGTATATTTTAGCTTCATGTGGTCTTTAGGAAGCTATGTGGACTGTTAAGAACAGCAACACAAATTTTATGGCACTATAGTATAGCTTCAGCTCTGTCCCAGTGGCTTTGAGACATTTCATTAGACAATCTTCTATTCTGAAGAAGGAGTAGTGCTTACTGAAGTTTAATTATTCCTTATTCCCATCTTTTATAAACTTTTCTTGAATTTTTAGGGTTTATTTCTGAAATGCAGATTATTTTTTGGAAGAGTATTGTATTAGGGAAAGGTACAGTCCTTGGTAAAAAAAGTTATTTTTTGAGATCAGTTTCTTGAACTATGATATATATCAGACAGAAATCATAAAACTGAACCTGGGACTCTACTACTATTTGGTTTATTGACCTGTAGTAATTTTGAAAAGAAGACAATAAGAGGTTTTAGATACATGAGATATTATGGTATAATCTGATATTCTCCAGTATACATGAGGTCAGAGAAACAGAAAATGAACTCAAATTATACCATGGAGGATTTAGTTAGGAACTGTTTCCTGAGTACAAGGGTTGTTAAGTCAGTGCCTATCTATACTGCCAAGAGAATTATTTTCTCTAAATGTCTGAAAAATGCAATACATTTTTCTCTGTAATTATTTAGGAAATAGTATTTCCTAAAGGGTGAACTAGATTTCTGAATTATGTAGTTTTACACACTGAGATGAGCATTTAATTTAATCCCTAGTTTAAAACCATTACAAAACAGGTGTGAAGCCATTTCTTTGCAGAGTTTGAAATAGTACTGTCAGCTGTCTAGAAAAAAGTATTGCATGTCACGAAATGGCATGGCCTTTGGTAGAAATTGTAGTGTTTTGTTTTTAGTTTTAACTAAGAATTACACATCTGTTTTATAAGTAATTCTTTTGGAGTGAATCATTATTTTTAGTTCATTGAAATCTCCCTTCCAAATAATAGGTTTTGGTCACTTTGGCTTCTATTTCTGTGTGCAGCTTTTCATTTTAGATGATAATTTCTTGGTCAGTTGTCATGTTACCAAAGCATTAACTTATACTCTGCTTATACTTTTGTTGGAGGTTTCCCATCACCATATGGGAAGCTGTAGATGAGAGAGGGGAATTGGGATTTGTTTTCATTTCTTCCAGGGTATGATCTAACCATCATCTGAGATAATGACATAGTAGTGTATAATTATATTCATTATGCAATATGTTTAGGTTATCTTGCGACATCCACCATCATTGGTTAATGTCAACAACAGAATATTAGACTAGGTGAAATACTAGTCTAGGCTTGTGTTATTATGCCCAGGCATTAAAAATAAAAATAAAACCATATATAAGTTATTTAAATTTTTGCAGAAAATTAATAGATTGCTATATTTGATATTTACTATTATTAAAAATTCACACTTTTCACCTTTAACTTAACAATTACCCCATTTTTAAATGTATTTATAATATGTTCCTTCAGAACAATATATAGCAGGGTATATTATAGTTACAAAGACTATTGTATAAAACAAAATTTATAAGTGAGCATTTCCTGGCTGTTACTTACTGTTTTTATCTGTCACTGACCCAATTTCATGTGATTATATAATGAAAGATTATTCTACAGTTAAACCTATTAAGTCTTTAACTCTCTATCTGCTGAATATTTTTCAATTTGTGTTCCCAAGTTGATGTTACAGTAGTTAATGTAATCGTGTGTTTGTATTTTATTTTTGTGAATACAGTTTTATTAAAAAGCAGTAAAATTCACAAAAGACCACACACTTTGTCAAAGCAAGAGAAACATGATAGATTAAGAGCAGAAACTAGATCATTATGTTCTTGTTTAAACATGGTTACCTTTGCATGAAATGTTTTTATCTTCTTTATTTACATTTATTTGTTTCTTTTATTGAAAATAGATTCTTTAAACATAATTTTTAATTGAATCTTTGGGAATTTCACATTATACACCCCCAAACCACTCATTTCCTAGTCTTTAAATATTCACCCCCCACCCTTGTAAGCTCCCCCCCAAAGAAAATAAAAAATTAAGAAAAATTAGAAAAGAAAACAAAATACAAACTCAAAAACAACATCAGAAAACAAAACCTCTTCTATCTGATCTCTCTGGGCAACAGCCTGCTCCTTTATCAACCACAGCATTCTGTTCATGTGTCAGTCCACTCTTCTATCTTTACAGCTTTCCATCATATATTTGCTATCGCAGAGGTGTTGGAAGTTGCGGTGTGTCATGCAGTATACCCTTTTGCTTAAACAGCTTTTCTCGTGAATGCTTATTGCAATGAGTCATTAGTCTAGTTCAAGACCTCTGGCCTTTGCTACACCATCAATACTAGACCTGCACTGAGGCTCTCTATTAACTGTGCCCTGAGTTGTGGAGATCCTGTGGCAATGGGTCCAAAGGACTGGCCCTTTCACATGCTTCAGCAGCAACTCATGATATTGGGGTGGGCCAACTAAAAATCTTATCTGGGTCTAGATAGTAGCTGAGTTGCTCAGCCCTCCAGGTCTCCCATGTTCACACCATTGGGGCCTGCTCTGCTGTCCCTATACCATCAGGGCCAGCTTTTCCATGCCGCCCAGGCAAGGGATAGGGCCAGCTCAGTGCAGTCTTTGGACATCAACATGGCCTCAGGCTTTTGTACAGACCGAGGACATCCTTAAGGCCTTTGGTGGTAACATAGACTATGAACATTGACATAGATCCTGGCTGCAATATGACCACAGACCCAGACAAGGCCCTTAACAGCAACATGGACCCTCACATCATCAAGGCCTCAGGTGGTAGCTCAGGCCTCTCACATTAGGTTGTTCTTCACCTCCATCACATCTCCAGTTCTTCTTAGTGCCCAAACGACTCCACTTCTCATTCTTTTCCATTTCTCTGTCACATACTTGTTTGCTTCCTATTCAATGAGGGCTAAGACATGGCCTGGTGTCTCAGCTCTTAGATTTTTTTTATACAATACATTTTGATTATGGTTTCCCCTACTCTAACCCTTCCCATGTCTTCCACTCTTCTCCCATCTCTATTCAAACCCTTTCTGTCTCTTCTTAGAAAACCAACAGGCATAATTATAAAATAAGACATGCATGTTCACACACTTGAGAATGCCATAAAAACACAAAACCGGAAGCCATAATATAAACGCAAAGGTTAAAAAAAAAAAAACCAAAGCACTGACTCAACATTATGAAACAAAGAACCTCCACGGATGCTTGACTTCATTTTGTGTTGACACAGGCCATGCTGTGAATGGAGCCTGCCCTTAAGAGTAGTTTGTTTCCCTAGTGAGAACCCCTTGAAGAAAAGTAATTTTTCATTTGCAGGAGGTTATCAATTGGAGCTAGCTTTTTGATTAGGGGTGGGAGCATGTGTTCACTTCTCTCAGTTCTAGGTCCCCATTTGGTGCAGACCCTTGCTAGTCCTGTGAGTGCTGCCTCAGTCTCCAAGTTCGTATGTGCACATTACACATTGTTATGCTGAGTTTAGAAGGTCTTGTTTTCTTGGTACCTTTCATTCCCTCTGACTCTTACATTCTTTCTGCTTCCTCTTCTGCAGACTTCCCTGAGCCCCGAGGGCAGTGATTTGATGGAGACATCTCATTTAGGGTGCAGTGTTGCAAAGTCTTTCACTCTGTACATTGCCTGGCTGTGAATCTATTTTTTCTCAGTTGCTGAAGGAGGAAGCTTCTCTGATGATGGCTGAGCAAAACATTGATCTATGAGTATAGTAGACTACAGAAGTCATTTCATTGTTATGTACTTTCAGTAGAACAGTAGTGTTTGGTTTTACCTAGTTTCCTAGGCTATGTATGCAGTCTCTGGTTCTTGGTTATTCAAGCAGTGTCCGGTATGGTTTCCATCTTGTGGAGTGGGCCTTAAGTCAAATCAGATATTGATTGATAACTCTCACAGGTAGGCACCTACTCAACTTCTCCTTATTCCATGAATTTTGTATAGGTATTGTCTGTAGCAATGGGGAATTACTTTTAGTTTGTGGAGAGCAACCAATAGCCCTAGGTTGTTTGGAGTTCGCACAGGATGTCTTTGGCTAACAATTTGTTTAGGTATAAATCATTCCTAGTATTGGAAGCTTCATTTGGTGATGAGAGATGTCTAGTTGGGGCTGTCTCTGCTGTGTTGTGGTTGATTTCATTTATATGAAATCCATGCTGGAATTAAAGGTATGCACCACCACTGCCCAGCAAGCTTGGGCTTTTTATTCTGTGGAATGGAGTTTGGCTGCATGCATCTGGAAGGCCTGAGTCCAGCCTTTATGGCCTTCAGAGTGTTTTATAGGCAGAGCCTGATGATTGGAGGCCCTCCAGAGCGGGCCCTAGCTATTAGAATATTCTGAGGGGTAGAGCCTAGCCACTCATGCCTCTCCAGGGGCTTAAAAAGTCCACATACAAGTGAATACATACCATATTTGTCTTTGTGGGTCTTGGTTGCCTCACTCAGAATGATTTTTTTCTGTCTCCATCCAATTACCTATGAATTTCCTAGTTTCATTTTTTAATGGCTGAGTAATACTAGATTGTGTAAATGTACCACATTTTCTTTATTCATTCATCTATTGATGGACATCTAGGTTGTTTCCAACTTTTGACTATTATGAATAATCGATCAGCAATGAACATGATGCAGCAATTTTCTCTACAGTAGGATGAAGCATCTTTTGAGCATATGCCCAAGAGTAGTGTTGCTGCGTCTTGAGATAAACTCACTGTTTGCTCTGTTCCTCACAACTTTTAGATAAAGAATATGTTGAAAAGAAATACAGTCTGTGGAAATATTAGTGACAGTAGTTAAGTCTTAGCTAAAGTTAATAGGAGAGGGTATGTGTGAATTTGTAACATATTATGAACTTTTTCTTAGACTATATGTTTACTTGCTTTTTATTAAAAATAAACTCTTAGAGACTTAGGCTGAAGATAGAGGGTAATTTTATGCTGTTTAGTTATGGGTTTATTTTTATGTTACTACTTATCTACTGAATTGTATCTCTAAATTATTTTCTTATACTTACCTATGTACCTAAGTAAAGGGACTAACTAAAGAGAGAGGGAGTTGTTTTTTTTGGAAATGGACAGAATGATTGGTATATAGGACCTTGTTAACGTCAATATGTAGTGCTAAAGTATACATAATAATTAAAATAATTTGTTTTACTCTATATTCTATTTTAACGATCTGTCAGACATTAGCTAATGATTTTTTTTGTACAACATAAGATTGTACCTGAAGTATAAAGTGGAGTTTAAGATCACAGGGCTTTAAATATGAGACTTTATTTATAAATACAGTTTCTACATTTAACATAAATGCGTGTCTTTATGCCTTTAAGTCTTAATTCCTTACATCTGGAAATTACTGTAGTAGTTTCTGTTTGATAAGTCAGTTTAAAGATTAAATGAATTATTATATGAAAAGTAAGGAATGCTTTATGCATATGAAACAAATTTTAATTCTAGTGTTAATCATAATAGCTTTTGAAAAGCATGAAGTGTATATAGTGTCTATCTGGATGGTCTAATTATAGTCTATCAGTTTGGAAATAGATATCCTGAAACTGAGAGGGAGGAAATGGTTTTTAGGAAGTCCTTTGTTACCAGCTTATTATTTTTTTCTCTCCTTTTAATGATAGGTTTGTTTGTTTGTTTTACTGTGTGCTGGAGAAGGGCCATTTATTCAACAAACTTTAAAATGCTATCTATGGCATATTAAGCTGACTATTGTTAATTTTCTCAAAGATTGAGCCAGAGGTACTTCTCAAGAAGTGGTTAGTGATTCTGTTAAGATCTTTGGCTATGTTACATCTGGGAACAATTACATGCATAAAAGGCAGGGAGCTGAATCCACCTGGTTTAATCCCTATTTTTCTGCCTTTGAAAGTCTTGCTTTTCCAGCTTTGGGGAACTCTTACTTGAAGAGGCCATGTTGTAGAGCTTAGGAGTATTTGATTTATTATGTTCACTTATGGGCACCTTGGTGGGTCTGGCCATTCCTATCATATAGACAGCTTCCTGACTGGTGTTCCTGCTCTTTGCTTTGTTTAGTTAGTTTCCGAAGGAAAAGTCATAGGCTGTTTCTACTTAAAACCTCTGTCCTTTTCACTGTTTTCAGAGTGAAATCTGCTTTCCTTCTGGTTATCTAGGTCTAGGCCATCTGACTCTTGCCTGCTTTGCATACTTCATCATCTATAAGTTTCCTATACTCAAGGCTTGGTCCTCACTTTGCCTTTCTTTCTATAAGTCATTCCCAGTTCATTTGTACATCAGAGTTTCTTCTGCATAAAATGTTTTCCCCTCTGATCTTTCCTTTCTGTTAGCTGTAGTTTGTCACTCTTGTTTCATCCTAAGAGTCATTTTAAAGTTAATGCTTTTGGCAACTCAATCTCAAGGAACCACCTAGGCCTTTGTGTTGTCATTATATTCAGCAATCTGTGTAGTGTCATTGTCATATGATACTGTTTATTATGTGTCTTTCTACACTAAAACTAAACTTTATGAAAATTAAGAATATCATCACCTGCATAATGGATAAAAGCCTATTCGTAAATTCTGTTGGAACTAGAAGTGTTTGTGGTCCATGGTGTTAGGAAAAATGATATTCATTCTTTATTTAAAAAAGTAACTTGAGAACTTTGTTCATGCATATGACATGAAAATAGTTTTTCTCAATATAGAAAATATGTCTTTAGATGACTTAAAGGCCTTCTTAGGGAATAGTATCAGTGGGAATTTTTTAGAAACTGCATGACAATTGTATTATGCTGGGTCATGTTTGAAACAAAGTATAGATTTCATGTCATTTATTAGATTACATAAATATAAAAAATTTAGAAAGTTTGCTGTTAGAAATTTTTGTCTGCATTGAAGTATAATTTTAATTTCTTTTTAGTGCTTTATAACAAATAAAATGAAAATTTAGGAATGTCAACTTTTTAATGATTGCGTTAAAATTCAGTCTATACTTTATGATTATGTACCATCTTAATTTGTCATTTTTTATCTTTAATCTCTTACGTTTTCTTACTATCTGATCCATCAGCTAGCGTCTTCCCCAGCTAGCTCACATTCTGAGGTGGACAGATTGTAAACAGAGTTAACAGGGGCTGCATGGGAGCTGCCCTGGTGCTGATTTATAGCTTCTTGGTTAGTGGTGGTAGGGTGGTTATCAGGAACATGTATTGGGTGTAGGAATTATCATGCACTGGCATAGAGTGGATGGATGAATGATTTCTGCTCTTAAAGATATTAACCAGATCCTTTCCCAAATAAAGACTAATAACTCAGATTTTTAAACAATCTTCATGACAGATGAGGGCATAGAGAAGAGTGCATCAGGACTATTTAACAATGTTGAGTGTATATTCTTCCTAACAGTGATTGATCGTTCCTGGAGTACTATCTGCCCAGGAAGGGATGTTTTACATTGGGAAGTTGAAAGGTTACATTTTAACATACCCTGTAAGTTGTGTTCTCTGTACTCAGTGGGCATGTATTACAAAAATAAATACATTTGAAGTTGGAAATGTATTGATGCTCTAAATAAAATTACCACAAGGCTTTTAAGAACATATATATATATAGTTTAAGTAATGGCCTTGTGGTATTTACAGAAATATTTTTAACTATACTGTAAATTTGTTGAGACTTTGAGAATTCTTATATGTGGACAGTAAATAGGTGGAACTACTAAATAGCTAACATTGATTCTTACCGTGAAGGGTATCAACTCCTATAAAATTTGTCATCTTAAGTATTATAGAAAATACATTTACTTAAGAAAGCTCTAATTTATAAATCATAAACAACTCTTGAGAATTTGTAAAGTTCATTCTGTTTATAATTCTAAACGGAAGCTTTCTGCTCCTTTCCTTAATTAGTTTATTTAATACTTTACTTCCTTTTTTCTTTTGGATTGTAGCAATTCCAGAGCACCAGACCCAGGTGTCTTTTTAGGTGGGCCTGATGCTTCTGTTCCTGTTGCTTTCTCTTCTCTTGATATGTACATTTTTAAAGCAGAGTTGTGATTATTTGCTTAATAGAAGTTATTGGAAGAAAATACTTGAGCATAAATGAGACATAGCCTTCTATCATGGGTCTTTGCATGTATACAGCACTGCAAGGAATGCTGGCCTATTTCAGGATTACTTGGATGACTTCTGTTTCCAAATCTAGTGTGTAAACATGCCTTCAGATAGGTATGGGGATGAGAACATTAAATGACTACTGCTTTATAAGTACAAGCAAACCTGGTTTTTACATGATGCTTGCTTTACTGATAGTGTTTTGTTATTTTGTAGTGATTTCAGATAAGGTGCCTCAGATCATTTTAACTGTGTGGCAAATTACATAACTGAAGAAATAGTATGTGTTTAGTTTTGTTTGCTTTGTTTTGGGAAGTTTTGTAATCATTTGAAAGCATAGTGTACCTTCTTTTTGTTCATTTTTTGTTTGTTTTGTTCTTTTTTTTTTTAATTGAGTGCCCATGAAAGCTTAAAAATGCTTTTGGATCCCCTAGGGCCTGTTGATCAGCCTGATGTGTGTATTGGTCCAGTAGAATTGGAGTTATAAATGGTTGTGAGCCACTATGTACTCAGTGCTGGGAACTGAACCCTGGTCCTCAACAAGTAAGTGTTCTTAACCACTCTGCCGTTTTGTGAGCCCCTTAAGCATTTCTCTTATTGGTAGAGGAGTAAAGAAAAAGTGTAAGCGAATGGGGAAAATATTAAACTTAAACTCTGGAAAGCCCAAGTTGCCTTGACTGGGAGGAGGAAGATTGTGGGAAGAATAAGTTTTGGGTAAAGTTTAAAGGTTTGGATTTTAGTGTTCTAACTTGGAGGTTCTTATTAAGGGTCAATGTAAAGATATTTAACAGGTGAGGTGGATATAGCAGTCTGGAAGACAAGGCAAATTGTATTCTATAAATAACAATCAGAGTCAACAGTGTGTGAATGATACAGTCAGGAGATTAGATAAAATTTACCCATATGAAAGAAGAAAGGGTCCAGAGATTAAGCTTTGGGTGATATCATGTTTTAAGAATTTGGGAAAATGAAGAGGTACCAGTAAGGAAATTGAAATATGGTCAATGAAGAAAGGAAGAGAATCAGAGTGAGGTTTTTTTCTTTCTTTTTTATTATTACTTAAAAAATTACCAATCCAAATTCCCACTCCTTCCCCTTCTCCTAGTCCCCTCCCTCTCCCTCCACAGACCCTCCCCTCAACCCTCCAACCCTAAGGGAGTGCCATGCACCCTGCCCTGTGGAAAGTCCAAAGCCCTCCCTTCTACATCTAGGTTGAGCAAGGATTACATCCAAAGAGAATAGGATCCCATGAAGCCAATATGTGCAAGTAGAGGCACATCCCAGTGTCACTATCAGTGGCCCCTCAGTCTGCCCCAGCTGTCAACCCCCTTCAGAGGGACTTGGTTGTTCCCATGCTCGTTCACTCCCAGCCCAGCTGGAGTTGGTGAGCTAACATTGGCTCAAGCAAACTGATTCAGTGGATAACCCCCTCATGGTCTTGACTTCCTTGCTCATACTTCATTCCTTCCACTCTTCAACTGGATCTTGGGAGCTCAGTCCAGTGCTCTCATGTGGGTCATTGCTTCTTTTCCCATCTGTTGTTGGACAAAGGTTCTATGGTGATATTTAAAATAGTCATCAGTCTGACTACAGGGTAAGGTCAGTTCAGACACCCTCTCCTCTATTGCTTTGAGTCTTATTGAGGTCATCCCTGTGGGTTCTTGGGCATTTTTCTAGAGCCAGGTTTCCTGCTAACTCTATAATGGTTCCCTCAATCAAGATATCTCTTTCCTTGCTCTCATATCTGTCCTTCCTCCATCTCAACTATCCCATTCCCTCAAGTTCTCTTCAACCCCCCTTCTCCCCTTCCTTCTACTCTCTGCCCTCCTGCTCCCAAATTTTTGTCTGATTCTAATTTCCAGGTGGGTCTATAGTATGCTTTTCTTTGGGTTCACTTTATTACTTAATTTCTCTAGGATCCTGAGCTATAGACTCGTTGCCCTTTGTTTATGACTAGTATCCACTTATGAGTGAGTACATAACATATTTGTTTTTGGGTCTGAGTTACCGAATGAGGTGTTTTGGTTGCCAAGTATAAATGTGTTTTAAAAGAGTAATCAGCAGAAAAGGATTAAGATATGTTAATTAGCACAATTTCCAAGTTTTCAAGTACACATATGCTAACCATGATGTTGTATACTTTAAATATGTATAAATTTTGTCTGTTGTACCTTAATGACTGGTGGAAAAGAGTTACATTAGATGGGTTTGAATTAGTATGGTGGTTTGAATGAGAAGTGTCCTCTATAGGCTTAGTACTTGGTCTTGAGTTGGTGACATTGTATGTGGAGATTTACGAGATGAGGCCTTTCTGGAGGAAGTTTGTCACTAGAGGTGGACTTTGAGAGTATTTAGCTTGTCCTTCTTTTAATTTGCATCTCTGGTTAATGCTTATAGTTGATGATATGAATGATCAGCTTCCTGCTGTGCCTCGGCATCACTCTGGAACTGTAAACCCAGATAAACTCTTCTCTATAAGCTACCTTGTTCATGTTGTTTTGTCACAGCAACAGAAAAGTAACTCATACAGTTTATTAATACCACATAAATTTATTTAAAAGTTTATATTGCGAGTGGAGTTTTTTTTATTAGCCAATTTTTTTTTTAGTTTTTTTCTTTTCTTTTTTTTATACATTACATCTTGATCGCAGTTTTCCCTCTCCTTCCCCTCAATCTCTTCCACACTTCCCCTTCCCCCAAAATCCACTCAGAAAAGAACAGGACTCCCAGAGACATCAACCAAACATGGTATAACAAGCCACAATAATACCAGGCATATGCCATCACATCAAGGCTGGATGAGGCAGTCCAGTAGGGGAAAATGGTCCCACAAGCAGGAAAAAGAGTCAGAGACAGCCCTGCTCCCACTGTTAGAAATCCCACAAGAACACCAAGCAACTCAGCCATAACATATATTCAGAGGACCTAGTTCAGACCCCTATAGTCTCCCTGATCTCTGTGAACCCCCTTGAGTCTCTGTCAGTTGATTCTGTGTACCAGTTTTTGTGGTGTTCCTGACCCCTCTGGTTCCCCTGGTCCTGCCTCCCTTTCCTCTGCAGAATTCTCTGGACCCTGCCTAATATCTGGCTATGGGACTCTGAATCTGCTCCTATCAGTTGATGGATGAAGTCTCTCTGGTCTCTTTGATGACAAATCTGCTAGGCTTCAATCCCAGAACACTCTGTAGGCAGAACAAACTGTAGGCCGAAGGTTTTGTGGCTGGGTCCCAATCCTTTTTGAGGCCTTGCATGGTTACAGAAGATGGCTGGGTCAGGACTCTGCATCTACTCCCATAAGTTGCTAGATGAAGTCTCTCCGGTCTCTTGATGCCAATTCTGCTAGAGTAGTCAAACTCTTAATCCTAAAGTACACCATATGTTTCATTATAAAACTTTACGTTGGGTATGATGACATATGCCTTTAACCCTGACATTTAAGAGGTAGAGGCAGGTTCTTCTTTGTGAATTTGAAGACATTAATGTGTTCAAGGCTACTCAGTGCTACATACTGAGACTCTGTCTCACCCCACTGCCCTACCAAAAACCTCAACCCCTTCCACAAACCAAAAATAACAATAACAAAATTAACTTTAAGAAGATAGATGTTTTTTCCTAAGGATATTAATTTCATATATTTTTCTGCCACTTTAATATATTTAATAGCCGTAGGCAGTATAATATGTTTAATAGTTACATGTAGTATATGTTCCAGACATATAATCAAGACACTTAGATGCAAATATGGACTCATAGTAACTATGTGACTATGTAAAGTTACCATTTTGTTCCCCAGTTTTCATATCTGCAAAGTGGAACTTATGACATTTAATACACAGGAAGATTATTGTGACAAATAAATGTACAAAGCTCCTAGAATCATTCCTGTTATGTAATATAGCTACTTGTGTTTACTCTCATTATTGTCTTTTCTATTCTATCTTCAAAATCCTGTTTTCTATTTATAAGCAATAACAGACAATTCTGCTAAATTTATGTATTTATTTTTTCTTTTCTTCTGAGCAATGCTAAAGCTTGAACTCAAAGCCTGATGCATGGTAGATAAACACTCTGTCACTGAATTGTATGTCCAGGCAGTGCATATTTTTATTATAAAGAGATTTAAAGACAAAAAGTTGGAATTTTGTGAAATATCTTTGAAAATGTAATGATTAAAATGTTAACTATAATTAATGTTTGGAAATCAAAACATTTTAGATTATAGAAGTTTTTTTTTAATCTTAATTCTGTTGTGGAGGCGATGCAATTTTGATAGCTACTCTGAATGATGAAAGCTGTTGTACTCTTGCTGTGGATTTCTATCTCAAGTTTATTTTGCTATTCAGACATGTGTCTAATGAAAAAAAAAAGATTGTGCACAAACCACTACTTGGGTTTGAATGTGCTTCTGTGTTTGGTTGAGTTATAAATGTTATTTCTGGCTGTGTCCTTCATACTTAGCTCTTCTTACAACAAATGGAAAGTCCTTAATTGTACCTAAGGGAATAGTTAATCCACAGTGGACATATGGTGGACAAAAGCTGAGTCTAGTAAATGGAATAAAATTATAAATGGTAAAGATGTAAGTGCCTACAAAGTCTGACAGTTATGACGGATCAAGTATTTGAGATTAGCAAGTTTTGTGCGCAGAATAATGCTATTTTAGGTATGTTTATGTTAAGTGTGTGTGTGTGTAGCTTGGTTAAAATGTTCTCCACAGTTATGTATAAATCATGTCTCTTGCAAGCACTGTTATGTTCTGAGATGTGTCTCTGATTCCAACCATAGACACTGATGATCTCACATTTCTGTGAAGTGACTGCTCCTTTTATTGGGGGCAATTAGCATTAACCTAGAATAGCTTTTGTGCTCTGTGGATCTGAGTATTGTATGTGGTGCACTCTCCAGTGAAAGGTTAAGTATTAATGGAAAATGGTCACAGCCCTTTTACTTAAAGGAAACATGTTACTTGTAAGTTTTCTTTTGATTTTACTTTTATAGTTACATTGAATGTCTTCATTCATTAAGCCATCCATAAAGCAAATATTGTTTCACATGCAATGGATAATAAGCCCTTTTTAGGACTTCTTGTGTGGTATGTTACAGATCATTAACAGCAAGTAACCACCTGACTTGAGGGAAGCCTAGAAGCATCATTATAGTGAAATAAACCTTTAGATATCATTGCAGCATACTAGTTTATAGGAATGTCACAAATTGATACCATGAAAATACATTCTCATTATCATTTAGAGAATAGTAGAAAATGATAGTCTACAGTTGTAGACTAAAGGGATATATTATTAACAATAGAAAAGTGAGAATATGGTTGTGGTCTCATTTTACTTAATTATTGAAGAACTAGGTATGCTAAGTGTGCTGATGTTCTACAATGCTTTTTGTTTTTTTTTGATGCTGTATGTGTGTTAAGAATATGTATTGCAGTCACAATAATCTATTTATTATTTTTTATTATTAATTTTTAAATAATTATTAAAAATTTCCACCTCCTGCCCCCCTCCCAATTCCTTCCCCCTCCCCCA
>LOEQ01012293.1:7151-26384 GCA_001685075.1 Bramus lutescens
TAGATAGATAGATAGATAGATAGATAGATAGATAGACAGACAGATAGATAGAAGCAAGTACACATTTCAAATTACTGTCTAGAAACTTAGAAGTTACATTTGATATACTGCTCATGCGGAATGTGGTCAAGGCCTGTGATTTCAGTCTCAGTGCCAAGTCCTCCCCTTGCTCTCTGAGTAACCCCATGGAACAGACTCCATTTCTGGAAATCTAATGTACTTCATCAAGGTTTTCAGAGCAAAACAACTCTACCAAAGTTAAGAATTAACACTCTCACAAAGGTAAAAAGAGCACTATGAACTGTAAAGCGCTGCAGTACACTAATCTGTGTCTCGGCGGTCCTTATTAAGATTTACGAGAGGAGCACCTTCTTTGTTTGGATCATGCCACTACGCTGTTTTCTCATCTGGGTCACTATGTTCATAATGTTGAACTGAAATGAGATGGCGGTAACTGAATTATCCAGACAGAGGAAAAACACCAACTCATATGTAGTGCTCCAGTGAGCACTCTATACCTCCTTCTAGTGAAAAGGGAAGTCAAGATGTAACCAGAAAGGTCTCCTTCCCAGTCACAATGTATGTTTGAAAGCACAGCCCGATGACTAAGGAGGACTTACTTCAGTCGACTTCTCACGGGGAAGAGGGAAGCCATCATTTACAAGAAAGAGTGTTCCCAAAAGATCACCCCCTTTGTGCTAACAGGGAGAACTGAAAGCAGCAGGCACTCACGTATGTTGTGCAGGTGAATGTACATTTAGAACCCAGTGGTCAACTTTAGGTCTTATCCATTCAGTTATCCACCTTATTTTTCGAGACAGTTTCCTTTTTGGACCAAGTTTTTTTTATATACCTAAGTCCACACTCTATGTTGAGCATTTAAGTATAAGGTTTTAATTAAGTATAATATAATTTAAATTATAATATAAATTATAATATAATTTAGTAAGTATAAAGTATAAGGTTTTAATTAAGATTTATTTTACCTATTTATTTATTTATTTATTTATTGGGTATGAATAACCATTTATTCCAAGACCATTGTTGAAAAGGTTATTCTTCCTACACAGAGTTGCTGGGACACCTTTATTTGAAATCATTTGGAGCATTCTGGCTCTGCAGTTTGTTCTATTGGTCTGTGTGTCTTATTTTGTTGCTAGTATCAACCTTTGTATCTCTTTAACTACATAAAATATTTAATTAGATAGAGCGACTCTTTATACTTTATTTTTACATTTCAAAATTGTCTTAGCCAGTTCAGAATCTGTGTTTTCCAACATAGACATTTTATTATTAGTTTGTATTTTAGTTAGGATTTCTATTGCTGTGATAAAAATCAAGCATCTTTAGGAGAAAGGGTTTATTTCAGTTTACAGTGCCATGTCATACATAGTAAATCACTGGCAGAAATCAGAGCAGGAACTCAAGGCTGGAACTAGGGTTTCCTAGTTTCGTTCCCATCACCAACCTACCCAGAGATGGCACAACTGACAACGGGCTAGGCCTTCCTATGTCCATCACCACTCAAGAAAGATTATTTTCAAGAAAGGCCAATATTATGGAGGCGTTTTCTCAGTTAAGATTTCTTCTTCCAAGATATGTCTCTAACATCTGTCAAGGTGACATAAAAATAGCACAGCTTGCTGATGGAATTGTGATAAAAATTACCTGCAGTCTATATATGAATTTTTGGGAGAACTGACAATTTCCAGAATTTTCATGAATTTAGCAAATCCATGAACTTACTATGTATTTCTTCATTTATTAATTTTTTACATTCTTTTCTAGGTATTCTACAATTTTCTGAATTATGTTGTTTTGTTAAATTTATTCTATTTTATTTTCTTTGAGTAAATTGTAAATTTACTATTTTTACTTTCATTTTTCACATGCTTATTGCAATAAAAATGAAATATAGAAATGCAAGTGACTTTTTCATATTGATATTGTATCCTGTGATCTTGTTAAGCTTAGCAAGTTACTGAACAAGTTAACAAGATCACAACAGAAAAAATGAACAAAGTTTGCTGAGAATATTTGACAAACTCTTAATGTTTCTTCAAGACATTCTTTCAATGTTTTAAGGGTTTTTATCCTAGCTCTAAATAACAATAAAAAGACATAAATGGTTACGTAGTTTCCTATTACTGTTTTGTTTTTCAAGACAGGGTTTCTCTGTGTAGCCTTGGCTATTCTGGAATTCTGTAGACCAAGCTGGCCTTAAACCCAGAGATCCGCCTGCCTATGCCTCCTGAGTGCTAGTATTAAAGGTATGAGCCACCACTGCCCAGCTCAAACTGTCTCTTGCACCCCAGTTTGGGAGTAAAGTAAGGGACTGTTAATGTTTGGCTCACACCTGTGTAAAATTCTCTCCTCATTTTATGCTAAGAAAACTGACTTTTAGGGCTAAAGAAACAGCTCCATGCTCAAGAGAGTAAACTGCTCTTGCAGAGGACTTGAGTTCAATTCCCAGTACCCATGTTGAACAACTCTCAACTACCTGTAACTCCAGCTTCAGGAAAATCTGAACCCTCTATTCTCTCCTGGCATGTGCACATACACACATACACATATACACAGTTAGAAATGTAAAATCACAAAACATAAACTAATACAGCTGATATTTGAGAGAGGATGAGCGACCTATATAAAGTCACCCAAATCTAAAGCATACAGTAAAATTGTCAGTTAAAGCCTAGGGACCTCTCATTAACTCTGAGCTCAACATGTTTTCAGTATACATGCATGTCAGATTTGTTCATGGAAAGCAATCACACTTCATTGAAATTACCTAGAAAAATGGTAACGCCGTAAGTGACACACAGAGGAAGAAAATGAATGCACACTTACAGAGTGTCCATTCCTTTCCACACTACCCTAGACATTTACTTGTAAAATACACTTAATCCTCCCCACTATTCCCAGGAGCCTGCCCAAGCGCAGTGAGAATGAGGTCTCCTAAGCTACTGCGCATCGGATGTGCTCCACTGGTCCAGGTCAGTCCTGCAGTAACACCAGGCTGTTAAGAACTATGTTCAGAGACAGCATCAGTGCATCTGCTTCATCACACACTTACTGACAAGTTCTTCTCTATGGCACAGAACATGACATCCACACATATGAACATCCCCGAACGGCCTACGCCAGCACTGCAATGAACAACCAGGGGTCCTGTGATGTGGCTCTTCCTCACATAATGGACGTATTTGATGAAAAAGTCTGCTGAGGCAAGAGTGCCATGGTCTGGCCATTTTGAGAACTGCAAGTGTTTTCCACAGTGACTCATTCCTGTCTGTTAAAGAGTCACAGAGAGGTTTATTGATTTCTTAAATTAGAGGTCTCATTTCAACTTCTAATATACCACCACCAACAACAACGATGATGATGGAGGTAACACAAACTGGTATACAGAGCATTCAGAGTACTGGAACCTAATTGTGATGTTTACAGAAACTCTGGAAGTTGTCAGAGTTAGCTTTTCTCCATCTAAAAAAGGAGAACACAATAATGAAAACAATAAAAATAAAAATGCTCTCAGGAGGCAGGAATTCAACACTTGATCCACACCAGCTAATGTGGCAGGAATTTCACATCAGTTATCTAATTTAATCCTTATATCATCATTTTTAGAGGCCAGGGTTGGGAGGTAAATGCTAGGTCACAAGGCTTCCATAGTCAGAGCTTGGATCTGGATGTATGCCTTCCAAATCCTAAGCTACCTTCTTTCTTCTCTATCATGAGGCTTCAGAAAAACCAAGATTTCAAAGTACTTAAAAGTAAAAAGTAGGCTGACACATTCAGAAGAATCTGCACATTCTCGTACAGTAGCCAAACTTAGGCATGGTTGACACGGTTTCAAAACCCTCTTCGTGTCATAAGTCACAAGTCCTAAGCACCTGATTAAGTGTGGCAATTTTATTTAAAATAAAATAAAACAAAAAAAAATCCCACCTGTGAGTGTTTCATCCCAGTTACCACTTATTAAATTTATGTTCTTTTGAAGAAATAGGGTATTTTATGTTCCAGCTGTTCCCTGCTTTATGTTTATAGTCACACTTTAGTTCTCATTGTTCCTTGATAATGAATTTACGTCCCAGAGCATTTAACTTACATGTGTCTGGGACTGTGTGTATGTGTGTGTGAGAGAGACGTGTGCGCGCACACGTGCATGCCTAAGGTAACTTCTTTTTAAACTGTCTGCTTCCTTTCCTTCTCATCTAGGTCCTGCACATTCCCGGTGTGATGCTGCCTCCAGTCGTCCTTTTCTCCACCATCAGGTAAGACTAGGTTTCCCCATCTTAGCCCCAAAGCGCCCCATGTGAATCCAGTCACTGTGGCTGAGCACAGCAGCTCAAGAACGGGAAAATACAGATATCTCCTGGCTCACTGCGTATGGTGGAATCCAGCAGTAGTAAGCATGCTTGTCTGGGCAGAAGCCACCAAAGCACATCACAGGGCCATCTAGTGCCCACTCCCTGACCTATTTTCCCTCTCTATTTTTTTTTCTCTCCAGTTTGACTAAGCAGAAGTGAAAATTTATAGCTTCATTTTTAGAGAAAAAAGGCTAAAAGTTACTTTTATTTTTTCTGTTAGAGACAGGGTCTCTCTAAATAGCACTAGCTGTCCTGGAATGCTCTCTGTAAACCAGGCTGGCCTCAAACTTGAAGAGACCGTCCTACCTCTGCCTCTGGAATGCTGGGATTCAAGGCATGTGCCACCACCACTGATCACGGTTACATTTTTCCCATTTATTTATTTATCTATTTATTTATTTATTTATTCTTCATTCCAACTGCAGCCTCCTCTCCCTCCTCTCCTCCCAATGCCCCCCTTACCCTATCTCAGATTCATGGCTCCTCCATTTCCCTTCAGAAAAGAGCAGGCCTCCCAGGGTTATCAAGCAAACACAGCATACTTAGTGCATATTCCACCCTAGTGGAATATGGCAGCTTCTATCATAAAGCATGCATCTACTAGCGGCATTTTAAGACTTATGGACTTCTTCACAATTTGAAATATTTGAATGATGAAATATTAAGTTATCTGGCACTTCTTCAGAAGGAGGCGCAAGTGTTTCAATTCTAAAGGTTCCTTCAGAGGAATGGGCCAGTACCTCTGACACTTGATAACTCCACCTTCTATCTCTCTGATTATCATATCAATAACATTACAATTATTTTCCATAACCATTTGCCAAAAGTCTTCTATAGTCTCTGGCAGTGGTCCTTGAGTAGCAATATAAAAATACTCTTCTTCATGATTTTCTATTCTAATATAACTAGCATTGATGTAGTTTTTGTTTTTTCCAAGAGGAACACGTGTTGAATCATCTATTACAGAAACAGAAACATGTGGTGAAAATATGGAAGAGTGGGTAGACAATCCATCAAGACTTCATAAAGCATCCCACATAGGTAAATCCATGACCCTCCCCTCAAAAACTGACACACAAGATTCTTTTCAAAAGGGCTAAGTTTAAATTCACTCCTCCATAAAATTTATTTGCAAGACATGAGAAATACACAGCCAGGAGGATACTGAGAGCAAGAGCCAACACCAGTGCCCAGCACCTGTGACACAGCAGTATTAGACCCAGGGTGTCTGGTGACAACCGCTCTGCAACTGAGTACAGCAGCTGGCAGGGACAATAGTGAGTGGCATTCTCCTGAAAATCAGGGAAATCTGTACACATACGGCAGCAGAGACCATAGCTTTTACAGAACGGCATGATAATGGTTTAGCAACGAATTCTAGTATTAATGGAATTCCACCAATGCCCTTATTGCAGCCAGGCAGCCATATTTTCCAATCCTTCCTCAGCTTTTACTGGGTGAGGTAATGTGCCAATCAAAACAAGGTGTGGTGGTTTGAATGTAACTGGCCCTATAAGCTCACAAGGAGTGGTTTGGTTAGGAGGTGTGGCTTTGTTGGAAAAGGTATGGCCTTGTTGGAGGAAGTGTGTCACTGTGGGGTGGACTTTGAGGTCTCATATATGCTCAAGCCATGCCTAGTGTCTCATATATGCTCAAGCCATAGTGCCTGTTGCCTGTGGATCAAGATGTAAGACTCTTAGCTCCTCTCCAGCACCATGTCTGCCTGCATGCCACCATGTCATACCATGATGATAATGGACTAAGCCTTTGAAAATGTAAGCCATCCTAGTTAATGCTTTTCCTTTATCAGACTTGCTGTGGTCATGGCATCTCTTCACAGCAATAGAAACCCTAACTGAGTCAGACACAAGGTAAGTGGCAAAAAAAGGTGGTACTGAAAGTATTGACTCCAAATAGTATGGCACTTGTCTCACACTGTTAGAAAGTACGAGAGCGAAACTGGCATTTGGCCCATAATAAACTTCACCATCCAGGAGCTCTTGATTTACTGCACGCAGACATCTGGAGCTCTGTCCCACCACTGCTCCTATATAAAAAGCATCAGTGTGCTCAGCTCAGGGCCTTCCCTGCCACAGTGTTCTTTTCACCAGCTACTTCTCCTACTACTCAGGATGTCATGAACAGTCATTTAGCAACTACACTATGCTTAATGGTCACCAAACAAGGTCTGTGGAGTCTGACTGAGTCTGTCTTGAATTCCAACGTAGCATACAGAACTCTCTTATAAAAATGAACAGGAAAATCTGTTGCTAAATATAGAAAAACACCAAATATTTTCAAATGGAAGCAAGATCAGTATATACTGTTAACTGACAGGCCATCTCTTCATCCAAAATGTACTTTATATAAGCATTTCCAGTGTTGATAAGGGAGATTAGAAGTGTTAAATAATTCAACAAAGTCTAGCTTAGAGACACAAACCAGAAGTACTCAATTCAAACTCCTGCCCTACTTGTCCAATTCTATGCAGCCTCTTGCAGGCTTCACAAATCCAAGCAATTATTACATACTTTGTGATTCTCAAGAAAAGAGTCAGCTTTGCAGAAAGCCATCATTTGACTTGGAATAACAATAAAGAAGAGAGTTGTTAACAGCTTAAGGTCAATGTCATGGAAGTAAACAACTACTTTCTGATTGGATTAAAGGTACACTCCATAAGATGAAACCCATACTGGACACCATTAGCGGCCAAGAACCAATGACTAGACAGTTACAGACCCTAGGGTAAAACCTACTATGATGGCTGCTAAAAGGCCAGAGTATTAAATCAACTCCTAATGACCTATCATTATACCCATATATTAAAGTATCTCTCAATCCTCATCAGAGGCACTTACATTTATAGTAGATAGTGATCAATGCAGAGACCCACAATTGGGCAAAATCCCTAATTGAGAATAACAAACTGCAGAATGAATGTTCAGCCCTAAATGAAACATATATACCCCACTCTTCCCTCCAAAGGCTCGGGCTCCACTGTAGAAGAGGGTACATAGGAATGTAAGAGCCAGAGAGGTGGAGGGTAACAGGAATGCGCTTTGTGGGTAGAGCGGGCAGTTGCATTTATGAACTCACAAAGGTTGTTGCAGCAGACATAAGATCTCTGAGAGCCCAAGTCAGACCAAATGCCAGCATGGAGAGGAAAGTTGGGTGCAAAGTTCCACCCCTAGCTAAGGCGCTACTGGCAACTGATAGCTGCTGGAAGAAGTTTTCTCTAAGAATGTTCTGAGATGTAGACCATGCTCCAACAGAAGACCGACACATTCCAGAACATTTGGACAGACCAGGTTGGCCTTTATGGGGAAGGAGAGGACATAAGTCTGGGTGGGAAGGGAAGAGGTGGGTCTGGGAAGAGCTGGGGAAGAGTGAATGTGATCAAAGCATAAACAAAATCCTCAATGACCTAATGAAAATATCTCACCACCACCACAACAGAGACAATGAGAAGTCACACAGCCAGGAAGCAAACATTGTGCTGATGGCTTATTAGAGTGATGTTGCTCCTGTGTGTACCCCTTAATCCCTGAACCCTGGCTACAGCAGGTACTATGTATATACACAGTCTCCTAGAGAATACTGTCTCAAGAAGAGGATGTCACCTATTTAGCACTGTAATTGTCTTCAAAAGGGTATCCAGCCACTATATCAAGTAAGCCTCCCCAGAACGGTGAGTTCCTTTGTGCGGCACACCCATGATGGTGTATAAGACATTCTATAGGTCTACAGAAGGTATATTTTGAAAAAGCAATGTGTCTAAGTAAGAAAAATCCATATTCAGAGCAAATTTATCTTTTGTTTAAAAAAAATCACTATCTCTTCCAGATAGAAGTGGCTCAGTTATAACCTGCCATCTCAAAGAAGGGTTTCATGTCAGGGATTTAGTGCCGGTCCAATGCTTCTGGAAGCCCAGATACTCATCAATGGTTGCTCTTGGTAAGTAGCAGGAAGTCTACAAAACTGAATCCATACATAACCTCCAACAATGCTGAGTAGCCTGTTTTTTGTGAGCTATTGAAAACTGGCAGGGTAATCATGGAAAATGACTGCTGTCCATAGAACAATACCCTATCTGCATGGCTACTGCCCCTGTTGAAGTCACTCTTCATGAGCACTCACATGACACATCAGGATCTATGTGGGCTGTGCTTATTTAGAAAGATCTAGCTACATACATTTTCCTAGACCTCCTCTTACTAATTTTTCAGTCATATTTTTTCAAGGCCTTGATCATCCACCCAGTTAAGGCACTGGCTTTTACCTAAGCTTACCCTCCAACCATTTCTCTTCAAGAAAGAAATGAACAACCAAGTACACCAACCAAAGTTATTCTCTCACCACTACACTTCAGAAACGTCTCAAAAACTACCTATCTATGGTGGTGCAATTGTCAGGTGACACAGTAGATCTATGGAAACAATACAGGCCACGTGGAACCCTCCCTTTGCTTCCCTTTGGGAACTCCTCATAAGAACATAGGTACAAGCAAGGGAGAGAAAGAAGTGTACCAGGAATGAGGATCATAGATACTTAGACAGTTTTTTCATGGAACTTATTTGTGCCTTCAAGGTAGTGAGGGGTTGAGTGAGGATGACCCCAATAGGCTCATAAGTTTGCATGTCTGTTCTCCAGGTGGTGGGACTGTTTTCAGGAGGTTAGGAGGTCCTGTCTTACTGGAGGTGGTGTGTTGCTGGGTAGGCTTTGAGAATTCAAAAGCCCACGCCACTTCCCAGGTCTCTTTCTTTGCCTTGCACTTGTGGATCAGGTGTGAACTCTCAGCTACTGTTCAAGTGCCATGCTGGTCTGACTGTTAGCATAATGTTCATGGACTCTAACCCTCTGAAATCATGAATTCCCAAATTAAATGCTCTCTTATATAAGTTGTCTTGGTCATAATGCTTTGTCACAGCAATAGAAAAGTAACTAAGTGTCTACTTGAGAAGAATCTCATGTCTACCATTTTTCTTTGATAATCAAGTGCTGTTGTGTATACCCAGCTTAATAGCTTGCTTATTCACATAGAAGCAATCTCTACTTAGTTCCCTTCTAGGCAGTCTCTGCTAAGGTGTAATAGTAGGCTAAAACCTGCCTCTCCAAAGGAAAGCAGTTCACAGAGGGATTGCAGGGCATTCCTTCAAAATCCTAAGAGGCTTTGGAGCACTGAAACAGGTTCTAAACAGCACAACTGCCACCAACCTTTGCATCTTCTGAATTCAAGTGGCAGAGCCTTCCACTGTGGTCTACATTTGTGGCAGAGCCTTCCACTATGGTCTACATTTGTGACAGAGTCTTCCACAGTGGTCTTCATTTGTGGCAGAGCCTTCCACTATGGTCTACATTTGTGACAGAGTCTTCCACTATGGTTTACATTTGTGGCAGAGCCTTCCACTATGGTCTACATTTGTGACAGAGTCTTCCACTGTGGTCTACATTTGTGGCAGAGCCTTCCACTGTGGTTTACATTTGTGACAGAATCTTCCACTGTGATCTACATTTGTGACAGCGTCTTCCACTCTGGTCTTCATTTGTGGCAGAGTCTTCCACTGTGGTCTGCATTTGTGATAGAGTCTTTCACTGTGGTCTACATTTGTGGCAGAGTCTTCCACTGTGGTCTGCATTTGTGATAGAGACTTCCACTGTGGTCTACATTTGTGACAGAGACTTCCACTGTGGTCTACATTTGTGACAGAGTCTTCCACTGTGGTCTACATTTGTGGCAGAGCCTTCCACAGCGGTCTTCATTTGTGGCAGAGCCTTCCACTGTGGTCTACATTTGTGACAGAGACTTCCACTGTGGTCTATATTTGTGACAGAGACTTCCACTGTGGTCTACATTTGTGGCAGAGCCTTCCACTGTGGTCTTCATTTGTGGCAGANCTTCCACTGTGGTCTATATTTGTGACAGAGACTTCCACTGTGGTCTACATTTGTGGCAGAGCCTTCCACTGTGGTCTTCATTTGTGGCAGATCCTTCCACTGTGGTATTCATTTGTGGCAGAGCCTTCCACTGTGGTCTATATTTGTGGCAGAGTCTTCCACTGTGGTCTTCATTTGTGGCAGAGTCTTCCACTGTGGTCTACATTTGTGGCAGAGCCTTCCACTGTGGTCTACATTTGTGGCAGAGCCTTATACAGTATCTACTTTTATGGCAGAGCCTTTTTCAGAATTCCCATCTAAAAGAGGAATATGTTGCCACCCAGAGGCTAGAGAGGCTCACGAGACATTGTGACATCATTTTTGGCTTGAGAAGCCTTATATAGTAATTTATCCTTCTTCATAGAAGAGAGTATTTCAAATTGTCCCACAAGTTTGGACCCCTTGAAATTTCAGCCACAGAAGTTCCTTTTAAGTGTATTTTCCATTCTCTGATATAAAAATGTGTTATGAAAAAGTCTAGAACATTTGCTACTGTTTGCTCACCACAATGGCCTATAGAAGGAAAAGCCATTGAAAGCCCTTTGAACTAAGTTATGACAGAACTGAAAAGCTAATTTATCCTGAGTTCAGACAGTGAAGTGAAAGCGAACTACTTCTACACCATACACCTCCTCAAAAAGTCTTCTCAAATCTCTTGCTCATTTGTTGTTCAATTGTTGTTCTTTGAGTCATAGAAGTTCTTACTATATTATAAATGAATATCCTTTATTAAGTGTATTTTTGTACTTAATTTTTTCTAGCCTGCTATTTGCCATTTTGTTTTTAAGATGGCATAATTGGAAGCACAATTTTCTTTAAAAGCTTGATGAATTCTAATTATTTTTCCTTTGGCAGTTTCAGAGTTTTGTGTCCTGCTGAGAAATTTTTTACTTAATCTAATGATGCTAAAAATTTTCTTTGGTTTTTACTCCAAGAAGTTGTATGCTTTTATGTTTTTTCCATTGGTTTATGCAATTTTATTGAAGAAAAATAAATCAATTACTAGGAGAGCTATCAGTTGATCACTCATCCATTTACAACTCGCATCATTTATTCAGTGCTATATTAAACAGTATTGGAAGATAGATTAACTAATAGCTCCAAGCCTCCTAACAATTTAAATGAAAATTGCAAAATGTTTTGAGACCCTATTTTGGAATACAAAGGGTGTTTGACTTCCAATTTCCATTCGCTGAAGAACAAGAACAGGTCATTCCTTTATTGACATGCATAAAATACATCACATTTTCTGTTCTGCTGATGCTATAATTCAATACCAATTCTCCAGCCACATCAGTTATGAGCATAAAGTATATCATGTAACCTCAAATCTCTAACAGTGGAAGGCTTAAACAAGAATGGATGTGCTAGAATAATGCCTCCTTGGATGTGACAGCTGAGCATCCATTTCCCTCCCCTCAGATGGTTTCTTCAGCAAGTTAGAGCAGTGAGGATTGGTTTAGCCTCATAACCAAGTTAGAGCNAGAACAAGAACAGGTCATTCCTTTATTGACATGCATAAAATACATCACATTTTCTGTTCTGCTGATGCTATAATTCAATACCAATTCTCCAGCCACATCAGTTATGAGCATAAAGTATATCATGTAACCTCAAATCTCTAACAGTGGAAGGCTTAAACAAGAATGGATGTGCTAGAATAATGCCTCCTTGGATGTGACAGCTGAGCATCCATTTCCCTCCCCTCAGATGGTTTCTTCAGCAAGTTAGAGCAGTGAGGATTGGTTTAGCCTCATAACCAAGTTAGAGCTAAGACACTGACCACACAATACACATGCTCCAGTTTTAAAAAATTTTCGGAATCTTGGGCAACTGTTCTCTTGTTAACTACAGTTTCTAAAAGCAGTTATTGTCCAAAGCTGGAAGAACTTAAGTCTTCTCAGATGAGCATGTGAATGAATGGAGGGAGGTAAACAAAAATAAAATTAAAAAAGATGAGGTCTGATAGGGGAGCAGCCGGATAAGAAAANTACAGTTTCTAAAAGCAGTTATTGTCCAAAGCTGGAAGAACTTAAGTCTTCTCAGATGAGCATGTGAATGAATGGAGGGAGGTAAACAAAAATAAAATTAAAAAAGATGAGGTCTGATAGGGGAGCAGCCGGATAAGAAAATCAAAAAAGGACCAGTAATTTAAAGTTTATTCCAGCTATAATGCAGGTTATTCTGTCTTTAAGGTAGCATCACATGGCATACTTCTGAGTCCATTCCCGAGATATTCTGTTGTACTTATCTCTGTCTGTTTTATAGACCTGCGCAATCTCTGGCACTAGGGGGTCATCTGGGTTTGGATCACATAGCAGAGAACAAATGGATAAAAGAACTTTAGAAATTGTTAAAGCAGGAGACCACTGTGATCTTAGAATATCAAGACAAATGTTGCCATTACTGTTAATATTTGGATGATAAATTCTTGTTGTAAATGCAACCTTAGGTGGTTTGAAGGGGCAGTCTGTAGGAAAATGAATTGTCAAAAAGAATACACCACCTTGATATGGGCTGTCATTAGGTCCCATAATTGTGGCTTGCCAATGAAACATGTCATCTCCAACTGGACCTGCAGAACATTGTGCTGGAGGGTCACGGGCCAAATCACTAAGTTCCTTATTAATCCGTCTCAGTGCCATAGTCTGTGTTTTTCACCGGGATCTTCACACTCCCGATGTGTACTCAAAGGTCCGGCCAAAGCTCCTGATTATCCCGGCGGTGAGGAAGGTCTGTCTCCTCTTCTCACACCATCTCNCAGGCGCTTGGTATGGAGGCAACGGATCTAACGAGAACCTCGTGGCAGGCTCACCGGAGCTCCAGGGCTGCAATCTGCTTTTATGTTTTTAATTTAAAATATTTTATATGTATTTGTGTATGTCTCTGTGTGTCCATGCAATATGTAATGTGTGTATGCACGTGTGTATGATACACATGTGTGGAGAACAAAAGAAGACATCAGACTGCCTGAAACTGGCGTTACAGGCAGCTGTGAGCCATCTAACATGGGTGCTGGAAACTGAACTTGGGTCCTATGGAAGAACAGCAAGAATTCTTAACTACTAAGCCATCTCTCCAGTCCCAAATATGACTTTTATTATATTTAGTTTTGTGACCTATTTTGAGTCCATTTTATAGAAAAGTATTAAGATTAGAGAATTTATATAAAAATATGCAGCTAACAAGAGTGTTAGTTAAAATAATCTTTTCCTTATTGCTTTGCATTCTCAAATTCACATATTATTATCTCCCCTGCCCTCCTTGCATTTTTATAAAGAATACCCAGAAATCTGAGACACTATCTTGACCCAGAGACAAGTTACAGAAAAGATATTCAGCTTGGAGTTGGATACTTCACATACAATGTGTTTTCACTTCCTTTATAAGCCATTAAAATGCTTTGCCAGTTATAAAGTGTTAAATAAATACACTATATTGTGTTTCCACCTGGAAACCCTTGTAATAAAGGCCTTCCTTGCTTTGCATGACGGTACAAGGTCAAAATATGACTATGCAAAATGAAGTTTCAAAAATCTTAATAATCAATAGAAAAATATGATTGTTTCATGGCCCTTACAATTTTTGTCAAAGCTTTAAAAACTTTCCTGTTGAATATAAATACACAGAAAAAAATTAAAGCAAGATTTGCATTTATTTTGAATACTAATCTAAAACATTAAAAACACTGAGAATAAAGCCCTTCATTTTCAGTCTGAACAGGGTTTGCACTTCCTTTCAATGTATAACTCAGGGCGAGCATCTTATTCTATCTGATTGTCATGACCCCTCCTACATTTGCATTTGTTCCTATCATTTTGCCCTCTGTATTTCCATGGTCGAGGAACTAGAGTTCCTGCAATGCAAAGCTTCTAGCCAGCACACTTCTAGGTGCTCTTTATCCTGGTCATCCCAAACTTCCTGCTTTTATTTTGGTAAGTCACCCTTCAGCAAGTCCCTGGATGCAGCAAAAGAAACTCTTGTTTCAATATCAAATGCTCCTAGCCAACTATTTATTCTATAAGGTCAGGTGTGTTAAATTCTAATTGTATCCCCAGAATTATAATTTTTTTCTTTGCTGCCAATGACTGATATCTTTGTTGGTCAGTCCTATCTTGATTATCCCATTTGTAGAATGCCATGTGGGTTTCTCACTGGGAGATAAAGGGCACAGCATACAACTGCATGCTTTGCTGTTTGTTCACACAACACAAACAGATTTTGAAAGAAAGTCAGGTTAGTCCTTGGTATACTGTCCATCTTTTACTGACAGTAATCTGCACACTTAGGAGTGAACAGCCGTATTTGCTATGTTTGCAACTATTCACAGTTAATACAATGACAACTGAAATCTGATTCATGTTTCAATATTTTAATATTTCAATATTCAGATGCATGTTAGGCTTTGGAAGGTGAAGACTAATTGAAGTGGGAGAAAATAAATGAATTTTGGCCTTCTTGACATGTCATTAGAACTTCCTCTGTATATGTGATGAAGAAACCAAAGATGCTTTTCCACCTAGACAGACTGACACTCAGATTAGATTATGTAATGGTTGCCACCTACATAGGCTGACACTCAGATCATACTAGATTGTACAACGGTTCTCACCTACACAGGCTGACATTCAGATCACACTAGACCGTGTCATGGCTCTTACCTACATAGGCCGACATTGAAATTACACTAGTCTGTCATGTTTCCACCTATTCAGGCTGATAATTAGATCACAGTAGACTGTGCCATGGTTCTCACCTACACAGGATGACATTCAGATGCTAGAGTAGACTGTGCCATGGTTCTCACCTACACAAGATGACATTCACATCATGCTAGATTAGACCGTGTCATGGTTCTCACCTACACAAGATGACATTCACATCATGCTAGATTAGACTGTGTCATGGTTCTCACCTACACAGGATGACATTCAGATCATGCAGGACTAGACCGTGTCATGGTTCTCACCTACACAGGGTGACATTCAGATCACGCTAGACTAGACCGTGTCATGGTTATCACCTACACAGGCTGACAATCATCTTAGACTAGACTGTTTTATGAAGTAAGCAAATCTTAAATCAGAACTTAGTTGAATTATAGTTTAAATAAAGCAAAAACTTTAGGATGATTTTCCTATTTTTAATCATTTAAGTGAACTTTTTTGTGTCTCTATACCTCCTTGTCAACCAGGATCAAGTACACATAAACTTTACTCTTAAAATGCACTTTATTCCCTCTTATAATCCCGAGAGGATCATTTTAAAACCTTTTCGACTTTCAGTGTACTTGAAGAATAATTGCACATATCGGGATAAAAGTCAACATATGAGACCTTTGACCTTTCAGAGTAGCACCAAATGGTGTGCAACACTAAAATGTTGCATAGTGGATGGTTATGGATATGATTTTCAGAAGTACAAGTGAATTTCATATTGTCTCACAGAAGATAACAAAGCACATTATTTAACCATCTTGAGAAGGTACTCATTGATTTATAATCAAAGTTATTTAAGCTTGAATGAGCTGACAAAACACAAAGGTGTCTATTTTATCTTGGCAGATAGTGTCCTGCTTTGGTTCTATCTAGAGAAACAACAAAAATCATTAAAGCATAATTTGGAAAGTGGAAAAAGTACTAACAAGACACCAGGACACTTGGGAAATCAGCACATCTAGCTTTGTGGAAAACAACAGAGGCTGACCTGACAAGCTCTAGATGACAGGGATAGATAGCTACAGCAGAGAAAGGAGGCCATTCTTGCATGGGTTGAAGATTTAATCATTTGGAGGGAAGAAAAAGAATGACTTTTAGAAACATAAAGCAGGTACAGAGACAACCAGACAAACACCACAGAGAAATTCAGCATGACTGTAGCGTAGGGTCACAGAAGAGGATGGCTGGCTGTCCTCACTATGAAAATCCCTCAGCAGCTCCTGTGAATGGGTAGGAAAGGGGCAGAATGAAGACGGAAACCAGCTGAGAGGTGAGAGACACTCAGTCCAGGTTGGCAGCACTGTCAACAGAGAAGGGTGGGGCATTCCAGAGGCATTAGAGAAGTCAGAGAGAAAGAACTTCTAGGCACATTTTGTGTATAACAAATGACCCAGCCTTCTGGCTTGAACAGTGGATGATTACGATAAGACAGCAGTTAATAATGGAAGCTGGTCAAGTTAATAAAAAAAATGGTAAGTTTGATTTAGAAAATTTTGATTTTGAAAGAGATGATCATAAAATGAAATTTCCATTAAGTCTGCAGTATCTTATTTTTCTTTCTGTCCTTGGATGGTTGAGATTGACAAATATGGTGAGAAAATATACAGAAAAGAGAACACCGTTCTACCTTCTGCCCAATGCAGGGAAGCTACAGGTAGAACCCTGTTGATATAATAAAGCTGCTGCCTGTTGGACAGTAGATTGATGAGTTAGCATGAATGTCTAGGGCAGAGGACATAAATAGCCCCACTGTATTTTAATGTTTAAACAAACTCCAGGGAAGGTAGCCAGGCTTCGGCTACCGGGTGACAGATGGCAGCTTAAAAAACAGACTTTGTTTTAGATAGCAATCAGACTAAGAAGCTGTATAAAGAACTCATTGACAGTACTCAGAAGAGAGGCCACAACAGATCCTAGAATATGCCCAGGTAATCCAGTGCTTGCTACTAGAGTTCTTCATGATAAAGCTCAAAATGTGTCATGCAGAAAGTCAGTTTTTACCTTTTCCCAACTGTTAATAGGAAAATAATTTAAAATGCTCTCAGCTTACATGGGAGAATATCTCGGTATCTGTTTTTGTCTTTGTTGAGTAGCTCATTCCCAGAGTTGAAGTCATTGGGCACAGTCATTTGTTCTAACTCCTACAGAAAGTAAAACAAACCACATATTTACCATTTAAAAAGAAGGAAAGCCTCCATTTGATTAGCACTGATTATCCTTAAACTCTTTGTTATGACCTACTATTCAATGTTACACAACAAACAAGAGAAACTTGAATCTCATCTAATAAGGACGGCTGCATAGAATATACTAAGTTAAGAGAATGAATCAATGAGTTGCTTGATTTAAAAAAGGTACTTCTAAAGATAGTTTTTTCCCTGAACATTATTGTTTCTCTTTTACAAAAAAATGAAATAGAGTATTTAATTATTAGGATCTAATTATAACACTATCATTTTATAAAAAAAACTATAACAGAAACACTTTAAAATCCTATAAGAAGCCTTAAAATTTCCTGCTTGAAGAAATTATAGCTGGGATACTGACTAAAAAAAGCTCTTCCTCTCAAAAATTGTTTTTTCTTTTTATAAGATTTATTTATTTTGCATATATGAATGTTGGATCTGATGTGTGACTTTATGCCAGAAGAGGGCATCAGACCCCACTATAAATAGTTGTGGGCCACCATGTGGTTGCTGGGAATTGAACTCAGGACCTCTGGAAGAGTGGCCAGGGATTTTAATGGCTGGGCTATCTCTCCAGCTCCTCAAAAGAAATTCTTAAACAAGTGCGAATTTACCAAAATTTATCACGTATTTAGCTCTAGAAATTGGAATAAAAAGACAAACTAGAAAATGTTCCCATCCTTAAGCAGTGAATAAAGAATATTTATCAAATATGTGACTTACAGAAATAATAGTATTAATGATAGTGTCTAAAGATACATAAGAAAACACCAAGAGAGTAAGCAGAATTTAGTCTGGGTCTTAGGGAATTATCAAAACGACTATGTGAAAAGTGACGTGAGTGGAAGGACGCAGGAAGGGTGGATGTAACATAGTAACAAGAGCCCAGAGCATCTCATCTAGCTCAGAGATAGGATAAAACTAGGAAAGACCCTATTTCCCCACCAATACTTGGTGGACATAAGAGGTGAGACAACAGTGACCCTGGGACCCCGGACCCCCCCATTCCCTAAAACCTCCATGTGGGAGAAAGGCCAGCCCCACCTCCCCAAGTGCCTTCGGCATTCCTAGCACCAGCAGGGAGCTGGTCTGCTAGACAGCCATCTACCCGCCCCCAAGGCGTCCTTCCCTGCGAGCTCCGTGGAGACCAATACTTGGTGGACATAAGAGCAGCCATCAGGTAGTTTGTCTGCTAGACAGCCATCTACCCTGCCCCAAACGCATCATTCCCTGCAAGCTCCATGGAGACCAATTCTTCGTGGACATAAGAGACATAAGAGCTGAAGGAAGAGATGGGAAGGCGCCAATGCAAGAACTCCTTCAACATCCTAAAAAGCAACATATTACCAACCAGAACCCAGCGGACACACAACAGAAAGACTTGATCATCCTAACCCAGAAGATAAAGAAGAAAATGACTAAACATTACTTAATGAAAATGATGGAGACCTTTAAAGAGGAAGTAAAAAAACTCCCTTAAAGAAATGGAGAAGACAAACAAAACTGGAAGAAATTAATAAGTCCCTCAAAGAAGCCCAAGAAAATCAAGAAAAAGCAATAAAACAGGTGAAGGAAACAGCTCAAGATTTGAAGATTGAAATAGAGGAAATAAAGAAACACAAAGCGAGGGAACTCTGGAAACAGAAAATCTGGGTAAATGAACAGGATCTACAGAGACAAATATAACCAACAGAATACAAGAGATAGAAGAAAGGATCTCAGGAATTGAAGATTCTATTGAGGAAATAGACTCATTGGTCAAAGAAAACACTAAATACAACAAATTCTTAACACAAAACATTCAGGAAATCTGGAGCACCATGAAAAGACCAAACCTAAGAATAATAGGGGTAGAAGATGGAGAAGAATTCCAGCTGAAAGGCACAGAAAATATATTCAGCAAAATTATAGAAACTTTCCCAACCTAAAGGATATACCTATGAAGGTACAAGAAGCTTACAGAACACCAAACAGACTGAATCAAAAAGAGAAAACATCCCCTCGCCATATAATAATCAAAAC
>LOEQ01012294.1:0-11329 GCA_001685075.1 Bramus lutescens
TGTGTGTGTGTGTGTGTGTGTGTGTGTGTGTGTGTATGGTTGTATATGTATATAACATATATAACTTGTTGATATATGTATCTTTTTGATTCTAGCTAGAGTTGTTCATATGTATATAGTTTAGAGGTGACCACTTAGTTGTGGAAACCCAATGAGTGGATTCATTCCCAGTAAGAATTAATTCTTCCTCTTTCAGCAATCATTAATTTCTTGTAGCTACTAGGCAGAGGCGGGTCCCCATGATATTTCCCCCATTCATGTTGGCATATCAACAGGTATGAGTTTTCCAGTTCTTGTTTAGGTAACCATATTGCCTAAACAGTATAATTTCGTGTGTGCAGCTTTCCTGTTGAGTATGAAAGACAGAGTCTCACAGCAGGCTCCCTTGCCTCTGTCTCTTAAAGTCTTTCCACCTTCTTTTCAGAAATGTTCTTTATATTCTGAATAGTTACCCTTACACCCACATATGAGCGTAGCTTCCACCCTTCATTTAAGAAGTTTCTTTGTGTAGTATACAGAGATCATTACAGAAAGCTACAACTGGTCAAAATGCAGAGAACAGCTGACTGCGCAGTACAGAGTTACTCTTGATAAACCCATAAGAACAAATTCCTAAAATGACTTGACATTACCCTTTATGGAAATAATAATTTAATTATATAACAACAGGTTTACATCTCTTTAAGCCCTACAGACCCTCCCAGAATACAAAGAGTCAACACAGGAAATTCAAATATTTCTAAGTAGTTCATAGAATTAACATACATATGTGTGATATGTGTGTTTATATATATGTATACATATATTAGCTTTCTAACTGAAAACCATGTGGTTTRATTAAAAGTGTTATTATTAAATGGTAACTAAGTTATTTTGAGATTTTGAAGCAAAACAATTTTAAAATAGGGGATGTTGTTCTCAACAATGCAAAGACAAATTAGAAGTGTCATTTCCTTTGATGATTTTCATTTTTAATTTATAGCCAACATGTTGTGCTTCTGCAATTTCATTGGAAGTGAAACTAATTAAACACACGTGTTCTAACTGAAGAACATTGTCAATCAAGTTGATCACTTTTAAGTGGATCCCACTCTCTAGTGAAATACTAGTAACAAAAGGTTACAAATGAACTTTCCATTCAAGGTAGATTTTCTGTAGTGGGATTATTGGTTGTTTTTATTTGTCACAAATATATAAGTATAATGATTCTAGAGACATACTAACTAACCAACGAATCAGGTTTACATCGGACGGCAGCTAGAATTCAATTTCTGCTACTGCTCATTGTTAAATTGCAGTCTCAAAGTAAATTCATTTCTGTCCCCCACTCCCACTAGCACTGTGAAACTGAAGAGGATGAGACGTTTGCTGCTTTGATTATAGTCACAAGTATAGAGAGAGTAAAATGATGACATATTCAAATGAACATGCCCTCGTAGGAACTGGCAGCCTGCTATGCTTCACTGCTTGTCACTCTCTGGAAAAATATGCTCTGTTCTATGTCTTGTCCTAAGAATTCCCTGATGCAACTGTCTGCCTCTTATCTCTCTAAAAGGTACAATGACACATTGCTTCAATGAGTGGAGACATAGATTGAATGTACTGATCAAAATGCCTTAGGTTTGCTCACTGAGCTCACGCTATACCTTGCTTCTTAATTCCATCACGATCAATCCCCAGATTCTTGGTTTGTCTCTCTCTGTGAGCTATTTTTCAGATCTCCTGAGATGTGATTTTCTTAGGATATTTATACTGATAATGTTTACAAATTATAAAAACAATTAATTCAAATATTTAATAAATGTATATGCAGCCTTTTATAGAAATGAAATTGTAGTTTTAGTAAAAGCTGACAGGCTGGGAATTTTGTTTGATGTGCTTAGGCTAAAGTAGCTGAATATGAATTAGAATGTTGTACATCATGAGGTCTAGAACTCTCTATAAGCATTCATATTCTTTTCTTTGAATTTATGTTGTCCCAGTTTAGCAAAAATTTAGAGAATCTTCAGAAAATGCCTAGAAAATATTGTGTTCAAATTAGGTAGATATCAAAATATATTACTTCTGTGAGAAAATTCTCAGGCGGGATTAGCAAACACACACATACATATTCTTACTGTATATGTACCTATAATATACTTTGTACTGTATCTCTCTATATGTAGATAGAGATATAAATATAGATATAGACATAGACATAGATATACGTATACATATGTAGAGAAAGAGTGTGTTTTTGGTACTTGAGCTAGAACAAAGGGCCTCAGGCATACTCCTAAATGCCCTACAGCTGAGTGATGTTTCAGCCCACAAATTATCCTCAATGTAATATTTAACTGTTAGATTAATAAACAAATAAAACACCTTAAACAATATGAAGTATATCTGTAAGAAACATTATTAAAAATTTTTACTAAAATGTAGATAAGGCAACTTGATTAAATTATCTCAAGGCAACCACTTGTTTACTTTCATTTGAATTCAAAATATATGTAACTTAGAGATATTTGCAAATTATATAGAACTTAGAGCTACATATGGTCTCCTGTTGCACTGTATTATTATCAATGTAGGGCAAAATTTAGTGAAGTGATAATTAAATGATAGAGAGATAAAATGCATAATAACACTAATAATTTTTATACAAAAACATAATCCTGGATTTTAACTCAGTTTTGGTTCTAGGTATTCTTTGTTTAGGTACTCTTTGTTTCATTTTAGTTTACCAATGAATGTGATATTTATTCTGATCATTTTTATTTTAACCTTAATATTTTGTCTAAAGTTATAATTGCAGTCTACCTATAAAAACAAGATCAGAGTTTGAAAATTATAGTCTGTTCTCTAGCACTAAACTGCATGGATTCCGTTATTATTTCTTGGACTGCATGATCTTTCAGTGGACAAAGGTATTTGACAAATCTAAAAATCTGAATTCAATGCACAGTATATATACAGTGGAAGAAAAGAACACGCTTCTACAAGTTGTCCTCTGACCTTGAATTTCTCATGTCTGCTACTGCAGACACCCATACTCACACATAAAAACAAAGAAAATTTTATATTGCAGTTATAAATCTATATTATTTCTTCCACTTACTAATTTGTGTTCCAAATAGGCCATTTTTTTCCTTGCTCATTGTTAATTATTTGCCAAGTAATGGTAAGAACACATTTGGCAAGAACAATCACAAAAGCCTTTAATTTCAGAACTCCAAAGTTTGTACAAAACTGGGCAAGTCTTTAATCCTAGCACTCAGGAGGCAGAGTCAGGTGATCATCTGTAAATTAGATGCCAGTCTCGTCTGCATAGTGAGTTTCAGGACAGCTTGGGTATATAGAGAAAACTTGTTTCAAAAACAACCAAATAAATAACAACAAAACAAACTTAAAAAAAAAAACCAGAGCCTGAAGGAAGGAGGTTCATGAATTCAAGGGTGGTTTAGACTACCTAGTGAATTCAAAGACGTTTGAACTTCAGATTGAGATCCAGTCCTAGTTACTTTTCTTTATAATATGACCCCTCAATAAAAGTAACTTATAAAAAAGTATTCTTTTTTTATTGAAGATAGACTTCTTTTTCATACAGTATATGCTCTTTATAATTTCTCCTAACTTTAGTCTTCCAAATATTTTCTCCCCTCCCCTCCCCTTCCCTCTAGATCAATCCCCCCCTTTTTTTATCTCTTTAGAAAAGAGCAGGCTACTAAGAGATAACAACCAAAGAACAAACATGACAAATAAATAAGATGGAGCAAAAGCTATCATATCAAATTTGGACATGGCAAGGTAACAGGAGGAATAAAGACCTGAGAGCAGACATAATGGTCAGAAAGCCACTTATTTTCACAGTCAGAACTCCCTTAAAAACACCAAGCCAAGAGCTATAATGTAGAGAACTTGTTGCAGATCCCTGTAGGCCCTGTGCTTGCTGCTCCCATCGGAGCGCTCATATGTGTCTTGCTCTGTTGATGCAGAATACCTTGTTCTCGTAGTGTACACTGTCTCCTCTGGGTCTTGCACTCTTCCTACCTCCTTTGCCTTGAGATTCCCTGAGCTCAGATTAGGGGAATTTGATGGAGACCTCATATTTAGACTCATTCTCCATGTAATGTCTGGATGTTGGTCTCTGCATCTGTTCCCATCTACTGAGAGAGGAAGCTTCGCTGATGATGACTAACCAAGGTTTTGGAATCAGAGTATAGTAGAACATCATTAGGAGTCATTTTGTTGAAGTTTTTTAGACCAGTAGTCCTGTGAGTGAGAATGAGTGGGTCTCTGACTCTTGTGCCTGCTCTTGGGACTCTTTTCGTTCTGTTGGGCTTCCATGACCAACTTTGGCATGGTAGTTTTTGCTTCAACTTATCATATTTTCTTGTGTTGGTTTTTGTTGTAATCTCTTACAAGTCTGTTCTTTTCTAAAAAGAGACGGAAAAAGAGTGAATCTAGAGGAGTAAATAGGGAGGAACTGGAAGAGGTGTGGGGAGGGGAAACTATAATCAGGACACATTGCATTAGAAAAGAATCTATTTTAAGTAAAAAGGAAAAATCAAATAATAAAACAAAATAAAAGCATATGTTCAATTAATCTTTCCATATCTACCATTGCCCTCTGGGTCATCTACTTGTCTCTTTAAAAGCCTCATTCTCTATGTTCATCCTTGTTCTAATTTGTGGCCAGATAATTATTTTTGTTCTTTTTGGAGATGACTTTTAATCAGCTTTCCATGAGAATACTGGAGTATATTTCTGTAGCAAATTGTCTTCATTCGGCTGACAAATCCAGAGGTACTATTACTAGCTGTCTCTAGTGTTTTGGGTCTCTGTTAAAGAAACACCTCATGAGGGAATTCGGCTAAGCAAAACTCTTCATTTAATGGCCAAGTAACAGAAGCAAAAGAAGAGGGAGTCATGGTCAAACAAACCCCTTAAGAACAATCCCCAATCCCCTCAGGTCTCCTAATAATAGACAAGGTTCCATTTATCTGTATGCATGTTAAGTGTAAGCATTCTGTCGCTGTTCTCAATCATGCTGTCTCCTAAATACCAGTTTTCCTCTACAGCCACCATTGAGTATCCATGTTTTTACCAGTTTACTCATGTTCTTAATGAGACCATTACAGAGCTGCTCACCTTAACTTCTGCATGGGACTGAAATAGTGTCCTTTCCTTGAGTATATAATAAAATAAATTTTAATGACACTGAAATTGACATTATAATTCTAACACAGACATACTCAAATCTGTAAAAGAATACACGGAGGCTGGAAAACTGTAACAGCATATATTAAGAAAATATACAGGACAATTTTTAGTTAATTTTTTAATCAATATACAAAATTAAAAATGCATAGATTATGTTCTGCATAATGTTTAAATCAATGTGAGCCTATTTATCTCCCCAATCATATTTTACAATTAAAAATATTTAAAATCCTTTCTAGCATCTATAAACCTACAATGCATTGTTCTACCGTACAGGAGCGCACCACAGCTCCTCGATTCTCTTTAGTGATAACCTGCTACTCACCAATCACCTTCCCTCTGACCTCCCTACCAGGACTAGCCTACTACATTCTACTCTCAACTTCCAGCAAGACAGCGATTTTAGTTCTCGTTCATGAGTGAGATTACGCAATGCTTGTCTTTGTGCTTCTGACTTTTTCATTTACTATATTTTCCAGTCACTGCCATTGATTTCACAAATGACAGGATATCAGTCTTGTCTCGTTGATGAATAATATACATATTTCTGCTACATTTTCCTCATTTATCAGGTTATGTACATTTTATATTGTGGAAACTGTGCATCATGCCACAGGGATAAAAATGTATTAATGCTCTTCATGCTTAGTTTATTGCCATTAATGTATAATCAGGAGACTGACAGATCACACGTTAGATCTAATTTTACATTTGAGAGAGCACTCCACGCTTTTTTCGAAACTGACTGTATTGCTCTGAAGTCCCATCAATTCTATACAAAGTTTTCCTACATTAAGGGGATACACTTCAAAGAAGTATGTTACTTAAAAATGATGAAAAAGGGTTGTCATCATTAAACTTAAAGTTCAATTGAAAAATGTAAATCACCATCCACATGCTTTCCATAGTCAGGAAAATGTAGGAAAAATAAATAAGTTTCAAGGTGTATTTCTATGTCTTATTTAGGAGCAAAGTTGCTATTTTTAATCATTCTGATAAATAAATTGAAAAATCAAATTGAAAGAAGACTTTTTGAAGCAACAAACATACTTCCTCAGAATCTGTTTGACAGAAAATATATGGAGAGACAAAGTTTTTGTTGTAGGGTAGCATATAGTAGCAAAATCTAGAAAACAGGAGAAAGGGGGTAAATTGACTCTGCCATGAACAACAGTGGACTGGCATACAGTTATGTGAATAGCAGGTCATTTGGAAGGAGTTTTGTGTGATACAAATAGAATGAAAATATGTATGTGTCATCTATTCTTGTACAGAATAAGTGCTGACTTGTGTTGTATGTGCAAATTGTATAAATGTTTATATGAGCAAGGGAAAAGGTACAGAGAGCTCCATAATTAATTTTCTGGGAAATAAAAATGAGGAGAAAGCAAAGACATGTAGAATATACAATGAATAGAAAAGTTGAAGGTATTTGATAAGTAAGAAACTTCATAGGATATACATTTAAGTCTATACATTTGTGTGTTATATATGTTGCTATTTGTTGGGAACTAAATGTTCAAAGACACATTTAAACAGTTTGACTGCTCTCTTGAATGCATTATCTTAAAAAATAGACATGACAGTGTGGTGGCACACAACCTTAATTCTAACATCAGGGAGACAGACACAGATGTGCTCCATGATTTTAGGTCAGCCTTGTCTACACATAAAATTCTAGGAAAGTCAGGGCTACACACACACACACACACACACACACAGACACACACACACATACACACTAAAACAAAAATAATAATATAAAGAGAAGAAGAAAAAGAAAGACTTAGTTTTTCCTTTCCAGCATTCTATATTGCCTCCCAAGAAAGCTGAGAAATACAGGGTTAGACAGAAACAAGCATGTCTCAAAACAAAACAAAAACAACACAAACAAACAAATAAAAAAAACTAGCAAAAACGAAACCAAAAGTGGCTTTTGACTGGGAACTTCCTTGGATATTTTAATTTCTCCCTTCTGTCTATATATGTCCCAGTGCCTTATGAAGTGTGGCAGAAGTAGTACTGTGCATGACATTCAATATTCATCTACAAAATTTAGTGCTTCTTGATCTTATTCATTGAAAAGAAAGCTGTTTAATGCCCATGTTGAATCATATGGTTTTTAAAGCTCCACTGTTATAAGAGCACCAAGACAGGGTTCCTGCCTTGGTGTGTGGACACAGACGGGTACATGTGATGGTTAATACCCAGAGGCAAGGCTACAGGTTAATTATTGAAGCCATATATAAACATAAAAGAGGTTGAAGGCCTTGTGAGACAAACGAATGTGTCTTGGTTGCTATTTGAATAAAACACATAGATAAGAGTCTTTGATTTTTCTTTGATAGAATGGTTTTTTAAAAATTCATTTTTGGTTTATTGATATAACTGGAATTTCATGAAAACAATTAATTTTAAAAGAAAGGGCATATTCAAAACTTTCATGGAATATATTGTTTTGTTCTTTGAATATGTGCTTCTTGTTCTTGGAATATCTCTTGTTTGTGAAATATGTACAATTTGAGAACATGGACATCTTCTTGATATAATGTGCAAATTCTCCTGCATGAAGAAATATAAGGAAAATTTCTACAAAGAAAAATTTTCTGCATGTCCAATATACTATCAGCAGAGGATAACCAAACAAATATATAGATAGGTATCTTTTCTTAACTAAGCTTTTTTTTAAACCTGTGCATGTGTAAACTTCTTTGTATATAACCTCTGAGTGGGATAATTTAATGTCACATCCTGACTTTACTTCATTGGCAATAACAAGTCTCACTAAGAACCCTAACTCACATGTTCTTGTGGTATTATTGAGCATCTTTTGAGTTAATCTCAACAGTGATATTGCTGGGTCTTGAGGTAGATTGTTTCCTCATTTTCGGAAAAATTGCCCTACTGATTTTCAAATCAGCTGTATGAGTTTGCATTCCCACCAGCAATAGAGTGGTATTCTCCTTACTCCATCCTCTTCAGCATAATCTGCCATCAGTGTTTTTGATCTTGGACATTCTGAAACTTTGTAAGATGCAATATCAGAGTTGTTTGATTTGCATTTCTCTGATGGCTGAGAATGTTGAGCATTTCCTGAAGTGGCTTTCAGGCATTTGACATTCATCTGTTGAGAGTTCTCTGTTTAGGTCTGTACACCATTTTTTATTGGATTATCTGTCCTTTTGATGTCAAGTTTCTTGAGTTCTTTGTATGTTTTTAACATCAGCCCTCTGTTCAAAGTAGGGTTGGTGAAGAACTTTTCCTATCCTATAGGTTGATGTTTTGTTTTGTTGACCATGTCCTTTGCTTCACAGAAGCTTTTCAGTTTTTAGGAGGTATTGTTTATCAATTATTGCTCTCAGTTTCTATGCTACTGGGTTTATTTAAGAAGTGCCAGTGCATTCAAGTGTACTTTCCACTTTCTCTTCTATGAGGTTCAGTGGTTGGTTTTAAGTTGAGGTCTTTGATCCATTTGTACATGATAACTATGGATCTATTTGTATGTGTTCAACTATGCTCATAGCAGCATAATTTGTAATAGCCAGAACCTGGAAACAACCTAGGTGCCCCTCAGCTGCAGAATGGATCAAGAAAATGTGGTACATTTGAACAATAAAGTACTCCATTTGTACTCGACAACTGTTGATCTAATTGCATGTGCTAAACTATGTTCATAGCAGCATTATTTGTGATAGCCAGAACCTGGAAACAACCTAGATGCCCCTCAGCTGTAGAATGGATAAAGAAAATCTATTACATTTACACAGTGGAGTACTACACAGTGGTAAAAGAATAATGCAATCTTGAATTTTGCAGGCAAATGGATATACCTAGAAAAAAAAACCTATTGAGTGAGATTACTCAGACCCAGAAAGACAAATATAATATGCACTCACTCATAAGTGACTTTCAGACATAAAGCAAAGAAAACCTAGCCTATGGCCCACAACCTCAGAGAACCTACGTAACAAAGAGGACCCAAAGAGAGACATACATGGATCTACATAGGAAAGGGAAAAAGACAAGATCTCCTGAGTAAATTGGGAATGTGGGATTCATGAGAGAGTGTACAAGGGGAGAGGAGAGGAAGGGAGGGTAGTAGAGAAAAATGTATAGCTCAATAAAAACAATAAAAAAGAACCTTAACTTTTCTGCTAAGTGTAGCCGCTTGTTTTATATTTTAACAAGCACATTGTGCTTCAACACTTCTGTGTGTGGGCTTTCACATCTCGTCCCATTCTATTTTTTAAAAGAAACATATATTTGAATAAAGCAATGAAAATCACAAATATTTATTTGTTTCTTATAATTTTAAATAGCCTTTTCAAATCTTTAACATTTACAACAATAATTTTCTGGCTAGGGGATATTTAAATTGCCCTCAGACTTACTCTTAAAGGAACTTGAACTTCGTTAATGTACATTTCTCTCATTATGATAGTGTCAACAATTTTGTTAAAATTTTTATATTTTTAGTGAAATCTATTGGAATCATATGCTATGGACTGAGCCTATAGAGCAGCGACAGTACACACACACAAACACACACACACAGAGCAGGTGCTATACAGATGATTGTCAATTAGTGGGGTAGGAAGATGCATATAGACACATGAATCAACAATGTGGCATCTTAGCTGTTTCCAACATGGTTATTAGTAGAAACAAAAGCAGCACAGAGACAACAATAACAGCACAAGAAAAGCTGCAGGTGCCTTTTGCACAGCCCTCATGGTGAAAAGCCTACTTACCCATAATTCCCCGGATCCGATCCCTACAGAGTCTACACAAATATTAGATCCCTTACCTATCTTCCATGACAGTGCTGGCAGGACTCAGGTAAATCATTATAAAAATAATTGTTTTTTTAACCATCACATCTAGAAGTTTTCATGTCTAGTTTTTTGTTTGTTTGTTTGTTTTTGTTTTTTGAGACAGGGATTCTCTTTTGAAATTTGCTGTAATAGCACCAACAAATACCCACAAACTTAGAAAAACAAGTTAATTTTAAAGAGTACCACACTTAATAGAAAATAGTTCTCAGTTTTTCATATAAAGCTTTAGATGAACAAATTACTGACAAGAAAGGCAATTTTGGTTATACTTTTCCTGTGACTAAATAGAAAATAATAGGGTTCATAAACAGACATTTGGAACTGTACAAAATTTCCTGCAACTACCTCTGACTTCTTTCATAACATTGATAAGTTACAGGAAATGCCAGAGGAAGCACTGAAATGCCATTGCATAGATTAGTATTAAATTCAATATAAAAGCAATAGAATTGATCCCTGTGCTCAACTTGTTCCACGTCCAGGGAGTGCTGATAAATGCATGAACATACATACGTAATAAAATTTTATGGAAATAAATGAGGTCAGTGTCCTGTATTTATGTCCATTTCTGGTAATGTATTTACATTTTTAAAACTTGATTTGAAGACAGCCCTACTGAGGAAGCAGAATGAAGAACACTTGGGCTTCCTGATTCTTGGCACCTCTGTGAAACTATAACCATATCAAAATTCAAAAGTCCAATTAAAAATTCCATTGCAGATAAGCATGGTACTGATTTCTGTGGTTTAAATATTAATAAAAATATCATTCCATGTGAATCATCAGCAACAGATGTACCAAAATTTACATTTTAAAGTGATGGATTAAAAATCCATCCTAATGTTCTCACAGCATAGGAAACATTTTTAATAGCTTCAGAAACAGTTGTATCAACCAAAAAAGTCTTCTTTTCAAAATTAAAAAAATATCAAGATGTATTTGTGATCTCGCATTAGCCAAGAGCAACTGATGTTGCTATAAATGTTATCCTTGATAGTAGAGCAAAAATTGCATAAATTGTACTAGCCTAAGAAATAATTTTCAGAAGAGCACTGATATAAGTCAATAAAGATTAACATATAATTATCCATTGTATTTTATATCACTGTGACACCAATATTATTTTCATAGCTTACACATTTTTGTGTTATTCATATGTTACTCTTACCTCATTCTACTAGTATTGAAATAGTGTAAAGGAAAAGTCTCCATATTTTATTTTATTTTTTAACATTTATTTATTTATTTATTATGCATACAATTTTCTGTCTGTGTGTATGTCTGCAGGC
>LOEQ01012294.1:11409-26380 GCA_001685075.1 Bramus lutescens
TTTGGAAGAGCAGGCAATGCTCCTAACCACTGAGCCATCTCTCCAGCCCCTCTTCATAGTTTATTATACTTTGCATTTTTCTTTTGGGTTTGAATTAATGCCCCCACCATTTTTATTTTACAGTTGTGCTCATAAATAATGTAAGTCCTGATATAGGGAGGTGGACAAACTTTGAAAGGCATTTGAAATTGAGATGGTCATGGTGGCACACACTTGTACACCTAAGCATTATGACATATTATAATACCCCACTCTCAGAACAACAAAACATACAAAAAATTGCTTAAAATTTTTGCAAGAGAAAACATAATTAACAAGCTCTTTTCTTTAAAACTGAGATTGAAATAAAAATTTACAAGTCATAATTAACACAAACCAGCTTTGGATTATTTTAGAATGCCAACCAACTTATGAATGTAAATCTAAAACATGTTTGATTTTTTATTTATAAATCACAAAAATATTAAAAAGCATTTATATACAAAGTTGCATTCATAAAACTTGAGCTATATAGTATTGACAAAATTTCTTTTATTGGGATTGCATGCTTAGACCTGCCTGCTACATTTTTCAGCTGGCATATACAATTATTACAGAATTATGATTCCCTTGAAACATTAAATGATAATCAACATTTATTCTTAAGAGTTACTATTACACATTAACAATTTTACAAACTGAAATTCTACTTTAAAACAACTTAAAACTGAGAGTTTATGAACTAAAAATAATTTTATTTCTGTTTTATCTTGATAGACCAGATTTGAATATCATTGAGTGATTTGCTTAGCATTCAGTAAGAAGTTTGTATACTTGCTTATTTTCTGATGTTTCTGTGGCTACATTGCACTTATTTTTCCTTTTATTATCCTGTTGGCTAAGTTCATTTTCTTTTCTCTCATGTTTCAGAATGATTCTTGGGGAAAGCAATATTCCTACGCGCTTTTCAAAGCTATGAGCCACATGCTGTGTATCGGCTATGGCGCACAAGCGCCCGTCAGCATGTCTGACCTCTGGATTACCATGCTAAGCATGATTGTTGGGGCCACCTGCTATGCAATGTTTGTTGGCCATGCCACAGCTTTGATTCAGTCTCTGGATTCTTCAAGGAGGCAGTATCAAGAAAAGGTATGTAGCTTTCTTTCTCAAATATTCAACCAACTTTTTCTTAAAAAGATATAATTGTGTTCAAGTTAACAAACCAGTATCCCTCTGTTGAAACTGTGAGGAGCTGAAATATTTAAATGAAAGAGAGTCTGTTTTGATATTTTCATATTCTGAATCGAGATAATTTTCCAAGACCTTATTTTATTTGTCTTGAATTATATTGATATATGTGTATGTATATATGTATTTCTGTATACCTGGTGATATAGCTCCGGTGGTAAAGTGTGGGCCTGGCATGCAGCAGTCCTATCATAAGTCCCTAGCATGACCAATAACAGGCATGATGCAACTGAAATGTTGTCATTTCAACATTTGAGAGTTGGAGTCATGAAAGTCAGGAAAATCAAGGTGTCATGCTCAGCTATATAGTGGTGTTGAGGCTAGCCTAGTCTGAAAAATTTAAATATACAAATTATCATTCCTTAAAATATAATTATATCTCTAAAATGTCTAAAGAAGATATACACAATGTCCCCATGGTTAAGGTTCAGATTCTATATTCCAAGAGTCAAATTTCAATTACTGGACTAGTATATTATCAATCCCTCACTAATTCACACTAGAAGAAACAGAAGTCTACAGAAAGGGCCAGTCAACTTTGCCTTCTTGTCTGCCTGCCTTTTTATTTGTGTTATAATAGTTAGTAACTTACATTGTAATCCACAAAGCTAACTGAGCACTAGCTGCCCTTATTGCTACAAAACTCATCACACTCCTCAGGGTTGTTTGAGACAGGGTTTCTAGGCCCTGTCTCTCCAGGAACTCAATGTGTAAACCAGACTGAGGTGGAATTCAGAGATCTGCCTATCTCTGACTCAGCCTCCCTGCCTCCTGAGTGCTGGGATTAAAGCCTTGCACCATCCATGCCTGGCAACACTCTCTAGTATTAAAAGTTATGTTTACAGCTGCTAGCTTGTCTTCCTGTGCTCAGTGTGTTCACGGAAGTGACTGCCACGTTAAACTTCTCTTAAATGAGTAAAAGATAACAAAACCAAGTTAAGCTATCATTTCGTTACATTTTATTATATTTTATTGTTTAAAACAATTTTTAAATTTAAATCTTTTGATCATATTCTTCCCTTCCCTCAGGTCCTTCCAGATCTGCTCCCTTTCCCCTACTTGCCTACCCAACTAAAAATTCTTCCTCTAAATCAGACAAAAAGTCAATACCAAAACAATACCAAGGTGGGAGAGCACTGTGGAGTCCATAATATGTTAATCAACAACTCATGAATCTGAGACCTTCTCTGGAGTGGTTGATATACCCAACGTCACTCCATTGAAAAGAACTAATTTTTTCTCTCCCAACAGATACAAATGAAAGTTCCGCTGTTTTTTTAACTTTTACTCTAGTGGCTAAGTTTTCATTCATTCATTCATTCATTCATTCATTCATTCATTCATTCATTCATTCATTCATTATCTTTTTAAAATCACAAAATAAAATATAAGTTGAAGCAACCATCATGCTAAATTTGAACAAGACAAACCAACAGAAGGAAACGTGCCCAAGAAATGGCTCAAGAATCAGAAATTCGCTCATTCACACACTCAGGAATCCCATAAAACCGTTCACCTGGAAGCCACCTTATAAGCAGAGGGCCTCGAGTAGACCTGTGCAGACCCGGGGCATGATGGTTCTTTTGCTAACCAGGAGAACCTGATTTTATCCTAGGTCCTTGTGCTAGCTACTCTCAGGTTCTAGGTCACCCAGGCAATGCCAGTTTCCCTCTTGTGGGATGTGTCTTAAGTAAAATCAAAGATTGGTTGGGTCTCACACAAGCTCTGTGCCACCATCAGCCTGACATATCTTGCAGGTAGTACACCATTATAGAAAAGTTCCTGGCTGGCTTGGTGTTCACATTCCCCTTTTCATAGTGTGTAGAGAACCTGCCTGTGGCAAAGTCCCTGGAATTAGGTGTTCATACCTTGACACAGAACATTTCTGGAAATACTGGTTAAGTGCTTATAGAGTCAGTGTGACTGGTACCAGGTTAGATTCAATTATTCCAAAGATATGATTGTCACTCTAGTTGTTGCTTTATATGCAGAAAGTCTTTGTTGCTATATATACAAAGTCTTTGCTGTTATAACCCTGTAATAGGAGTAAGGGAACAAAGATGTTTGATTTTACCCAGATATAAGTACCATGATACCAACCAGCATAATCAGCAAGTTGATATTTTGGTGATGAAATCATGAACAATAAACTGTCAAATTTGCCTTGAGGTTTACTTCTAAGAAAAAAAATTGTAAAGAACAAATAGAACAGTAAACAAAAGACTGTATAAAGTTGTTTAGCTGAAAATACTATATTAATTGGAATTCAGGCTTATTTTATGGTGATATAAGAATAGAACATCATATTGTGAAATTTTTTCTTACATTGTGATTTTTCCCCCTGTTGTTTTCAATGGAAATGTTGACTTTTTTTTATCATTTCTATGAATATTGCTACATATTTTCTTTTTTGGTTTTCATGTCAATGTATTATTTACACATTGTAAAAATTCTTAATTTGTTTCCCTATTTGCATGTTTTATTTATATATTTATTAAATATTGTAAACAATATACAATTTGTAAATATTTATTTTCTTTAAAAGTCTTGAATTTTCAGAAAGATGAAATTATATGTGTGAATGCATTTGTGTGTGCATGTATGTGTGTCTGTGCATGTGTGTGTGCACGCGTATGTGTGTGTGTGCATGTGCGTGTGTGTATGCTGAGACAGGGCCTTACTCTCTACCTCAGGCTAGCCTTAAGTTCACAGAAAACATACTGCCTCAACCTTCTGAGTACTGTGTAACAGTTTTGTTGTGCAGAATTAGAATTTATGGAGTATTACTTTGTCAAAAACAGAAAATTAAAACATTAAACTTACACCAAGAGACAAAATGTTCAAATTTTATATATTTGGAAAATGGCTTGTACAATTCTTTTTGCATAATTAATGTAAAGAAGTGTAATTAAGGTAAAAATATCTCAATTTGTAAGTAGACATAAATCCATATATGAATTATTGAATTCGACTATTTTCTTTAAGCTAATTTTAATTAGCCTAATTGTCTTAATTTATCTGCATTAACAATAGCCCTGAATTAGAAAGCTGGTAATCCAAAGCCGCTGTCCTTTGCAACCTATTCAAATCTCACTCTAAATCAACTAATGTATGATAAAGTAACTAGAGAACTGTTGGTTTACCCAGGGAAGGAAATATATATATACATATATATACATATATATATATATATAACAACCATTAATGAAAATTGGCCATGAATTTGAAATATATATATAAAACAACCATTAATGAAAATTGGCCATGAATTTGAAATAAAGTAAGGAAGGGTATATGAGAGAGTATGGAGAGGGGAAAGGTAAAGTGAAAATGATATAATTATCTTTTAATCTCAGAATATAATAAAAAATAAAAGGATAAAATAAAATAAGGTGATTATGCCTGTGCATATGCTGTTGACAATATGCCCATCGAGGGGGATTTCGGTGAAACATTAGTGCAGGATCAGCTTTTAAAATCTTAAGTCTCCTTTAACCAAATCTTTTTTCCAAGCAGCAAACCATTTCTTTCTCTTGAAAATAATCCTAGATTCTCTTCCACATCTTTCACTCTGCCCACTCCCTTGCCTTTGACACTGCTGAGGTCTACCTAGGTTTTTCTTGTGTTTGAGCTCTAGGATTGTGCCAACCTTTACTCACCTGAATGTTATATAATCCTCTGTATTCAATGCAGCCCAAACACTGTGATAGGAAGACCCTTTACCCTTAATCCTGATGTGTGTACTTAAGGCCCAAACATGGAAACATCAGCATTGTGGACCTGAGGCTGCCAAAGTTCTCCTGTGAAGCAGTGAGAGAGGCAGATGTTTAGAGCTGCTCCCCCTTACCCTAAGCTATAAATAGCTACGAAAAAGTCGTGAACTTTGCCAAATGTCATCACATGAGTATATGTAAAACACCTTCCAAAAATTGAATTACGTTATTTGCATGTGTGCAAATGTATTGTTTCATCAAGGTTTTAATTATTTATACTTAATTGTTATTTATTTTATGTATGTTGAAATCTCACTCTGCTGCTCAGACTGACATGGAATACTGAGATTAAAGTTCTCCAAGTATCAACCTCCCTTGTACCTCGGAGTACTTATTTATGTACCTTCACCTAAAGATAGTTAACTTTTTAGAAAATAAGTTTTTGAATCTTTTTTTTTCTGAAATTATGAGGTCAATCACTTACTCCTGGAATTAAAGGATCTATTATCAATGTGACTGCCATTAGGGTTGAAGAAATTTCATAGTTGCTGAGTTGATACACATTAAGTTCAGCTTCAAGGCCTGAAGGAACTCCCTGCTTCGGGAAGAACCAAAACTTGTTTCCAAAACATTAATTATTAACCACCAATTGCATAAGAAAACAACACTATAGAACTAGAAGAATGAGGAAATAAGCAAGAACCTTTTGTAGTCCTGCCCATGATCCTTTTAAATCAGGCTGCTACTTAGAGCTCTTCTTTATCACAACAAATTGAGTAAATTGACCTGATACTGTGGTAGTATCTTAAAATTTCTATTACCATGAAGAGACACCATGACCATGGCAACTCAAATGAAGAACATGTCACTGTGACTGGCTACAACTCAGGTTTAGTCTGTTATCATCATGGTGGGAAGCAATGGTAGCACACAGGCAGACATGGTGCTGGAAAAGTAGCTGAGAGTTCTACATCTGCAAAGGCCACAGGAAGAGAGCTGATAGTGGACCAGGCTTGAGACCGGAAACCTCAAAGCCTACCCAGTGGCACACTTTCTCAAAAAATCCCCCCCATCACCCATTCCAAGGCCACACCACTGTGTGGGCCTGTGGGGACCATTTTTGCTCAAACCACCATACATATTTCTTCTATTATTTCAAAGGCAGGATATTCTTGACCTTAGAAAAATAACGGTTAGGCAGTGCTTACCTGAATTATATCTGACACATAAAATTTTCTTAGGATCCTTATTAAGGGGCAGAGACATGGCTGAGATTCATTGTTTTCAATAAAACAACAAAATTCCTTTCACTTGTTTTTTTCCCATAAATGATAAACATTTTCTTTCTCCCTTTACAAATGAGGGTGATAAGAACACGAGTTCCTATGGTTCCTTAATTAAGCCAGAAAAAATCCATGAAGTTAAACTGCTTACTTTACCTTTTGAGATATGAATTCAATAAATTCTAGTATGTTAAATTGGTTGTATTCCAAAATTTCTTGGGCCAAGAATGTCCTAAGACTGTGACTCTAATAAGATACTTGTACAGGAAACCTGCAGTGTGCTCACTTTGTGTCAGTGTTTTTTTCTTGAGTATTTCTTTTAATTTTTTAGATTATAATTATATCATTTCCCTCTTCTTTTTTTCCCTCTAAACCCTCCCGTACAGCCCTCCTTGCTCTCTTTCAAATTATGACCTCTTTTATTCATGACGTTTGATATTTATTTCTAAAACTGTAAGTGTAACCTGCTCAGCCCATATAAGCACACTGGTTGGTTATCTAATACCAGATAGTCAGCCTGAAAAGTATACATGCAAGTATGTATGCATACTAATTGATGAAGAATGATATTTTGAATTCTCACCAGAATAAAAGAATGCTTTTTGTTGTCATACATACTGGAGTAAGTAAAGATTTGAATCAACCATCCTATCCAAGGAGAAAAATAATTCAGTCAATTGAAAATTATTTATATTTGTATATATATTTATAATGCGTATATTGTTCCTCTCTTTCCTCAATGACAGTTTCTGCTCTAGTATTCAGTGTTCCATGTTAAAATTCCCCACATGTATAATGTTTGTACCTATAGTTGGAGAAATATACAAAATTGTAGAGATTTATCCTCATTAGGCCTTGTGAGTACTTTGCAGTTTCTGCTTTGAAGCACATGGCAATTTCTAACACTGGTGCTAAGGCAAGAGTGTCATTTCCTGCTCTTTTGATACATTTACGAATTTCTTCTAGAAGTGTTTGAATTTTTTTTTACTACATTCTACAAACTTCACTTTCAAGAATTTTATTTTAATGTACTTAGGTTCCTTATATATCATAAAATATAAAGCCCTCATAAAACATTTTTACACAATAGAAACTGGTGTCCAGGGCTGTAGTCATTTGACAGGAGTCCTCAGTAGAGAAGGTGTATTCACTCTTCTGGCCTGTAACTCAAGTTTGTCTAGTCAGATTGCAGGTACCCATTGGGAAGTGACCTAGAGGATGTTAATGATGTCAGTGGACAGAGACAGATTTCAGGCAATCAAAATTCTAGTTTAGGAAAGCAAGCCATAACAGCAAGTGGGATATAATATAGTCCTGTTTAGACTGCAGGTTCTGTGATCAAATAAAACAAACACTTACCGATAGAATCACCAGTATAGATATTAAATATCAAATAAGAACTTCAACATTATAAGTAGACACATCTAATGAATAAAATCCTAGAAACATTATTATTTTATGAGTCAGTGGGATCCAAGTAGTCATCAGAGAAAAATAATCTGTGCACTAAGTATCAAAATCTTCTATCTAGAAAATGTCTATTTATTGAATGTTGGTTTGTGTAACATCTATCACAAGAGATTGGGAAACAATGAACAAAAATGTATGGCATTGTCCCTTAGGGGGTTTCTTGTCATTCAGTGCCTGAGAACAGGGGAGTAACAAGACTCAGAGGAAGCTGTACATCATGAAGTCTTTTAATTATGAGTTAGTTAATAAAAGAAGTGCAACAGCATGATAAGACATTGTAAGATTTTACATCATATTTATTTATGTTCAATATACTGGGGTGAGAGTGTTGGGAGAGAAGAAATTCTATTAAGAGACATGAAAGATGAGTAGAATGAAGACATTGCACTGGGCCCCTACAGACAAACATCAGTATGAAAACAGCTGGAGGGCTCAAGGACAGGCAAGGAAAGTGTGACTGAATCCCAGAACAAAGATGGCCTGGGAAGTATAGAACGACACAGTCATATTGAGAGAGACCCTGTAGACCTCAATAACCCTCCTGTAGTTTAGCTTAAGCATGTAGAGAGTCTGCTAATTATATGGACTTGACAAGTGATGATAAAAGGATTTCCTGGGACATTTTTATCAAATGTCAGTAAACTGGATAAATACATTAGGGAGAACTGGAAATGGCCTCTTGTTCTTTGGCATTAAGCAAAGGGTCTAGCTTTGCTTTGTGAGGGTTTTGTGCAGATGTCACATAGGGAAGCAATTGGTATGAAGAGACAAGACTGAAAACCTGATGCAGATGGACTTTGTTAACCTGAATCAGAACTCGGGGACTCTAATGTCAGGCAGTTCATTGTCAGTATATTTAAAACACAATGCAATTTGGGGAAAAGCTTCCTGGCAAAAATCGGTGCAGCCAGTTCAATTCCAGGTGTCCAATAAACTTTAAGGTGTGACTGTATAAAAATTCTTCCGCAAAGTACATGTGACCATGGGGCTGGGTTCTATAGCTAAAAGACCTAGAATCTAGTGTGGTCTCTGACTGATAGCACAGAGGTCAGCAGGCCATAAAGTACATGTGAAATCATCCCTCCAGATGAGTAATGGACTGTGGAGTGAAGGGTCTGTCGGAATAACCACTCTGGGAAACTCGGGTGACATCTGCCCCTACAGATAGCATAAAGGTCACCAGTTTGCTAACACAATTCACTCTCAACTTTCTGCCTAGAATGTAGATATTTGACTTTTATCTCCTCCATTGAGGAGATGCCCTGTGTGATTCCTGATTCTCTTAGTGCTTCCTTGTGAGTGCAAGGACCTTTGTGCCCCCAACAACTGCACAAACGCAAAGAAGATTGCAGCATTAACAGGTGTAAATATTAAATAAGGAAATATATTATACAGCCCCTTCCACGATATGTGTAGTGGGGGAAAACCTATGCTGGGCAAATGCTAACTTTGGACAAGGAATAGACCCAGCACAATTGACTTAAAGGAATTTGTGACTTCACAAACAACCTTTGTGGTTTGGGAGCCATATCAGTGTATGGTTCTGCTCCAGAGGCCATCTGGGAACACAAGCTGGTCCTTGAGCTGGGATGCTTTCCAAATTTTTGTGGTGTTTTATATTCATTTTGTGAGTTGGTGAAAACAAGCATTCTTGGGCCCCACTCCCAGAGTTTCTGCTTCATTAAGTTTGCATATGATTTATAGACTTGCATTTTCCACAAGATCCCAGATACTACTAACCTGATTTCTGAATGTCTGAATCTGTATCATGGTCAGTTCTTTCTTCGGCAGCATGACAATGGTAAGAGAACAGGACACATTCATCTCTGTTCAGTCTCTGTTGATGAGAACGTAGCCATGTTGCTACTGAAAGATCCTGAGAAACTGACAGCTCTGTCACAAGACAGCACTTTTTTTCCATAGGGAACAGGTAGATAAAAGATTAAAGTGAGAAACTAATGTCCTCTTCCAGAGATGCAACACTAAGAAACGGAGGCAGGAAAATGGCTGCGGTTCCTTGGCAATTCCCACACTGTGTGGAAAGCAGAACTCCCCATGATATCTCAAGCCTCTCAAATTTCATTCAGAAAATAGAGAACAATTATTTCCTATGTCCCTACTCTACACAAAGATGGAAGACAGCAAATATGAGATGCACAGTGCAACAGAAAAATAGAGCCCAGGGCAGAGCTGAACACAGAACACGTTATCTAGGTTCATCCTATGCACAACTTTTCATCTATTGGGAGCTGTAAGTATCTATAAATTATTGAAGGAATGTATTTTCTTTAACACAGATAGAACTGCTACAAAACTGTTATACAAACTGCATGTACTAATCACTGCATTACCCCTGACTTCTCAGTTATGATCTAACCATGTGTTCTCAAGGCTTAAAACAGGTTTTCCCTTCCATTTCCAGAGAAGGTTTGTGTAAAACTAAATTATAATCTCTGGACTATAAATACTTTCATAACTGACTTTTGTTAGTCATAGTTGTTCTTGCTTAAGAACGCATACAATGAACTAAATAATTTTTAAAAACTGACTATATTGCAAGTCAATTTTTTTAAAAAGCAAATAAAGTAGTAGTAGCAAATAAATAATGTATCTATAAGCCACATTGACCTAAAATGCTTTCATTTTATTGAAATATACAATATTTACTTAAATGTTACATTTTCAGTTAATTATATAAAATATCCCAAACTCATTGCTTAAGCTTTGTTAAAATAGCACGCATTCAAAGATTATTCTAAGTTACTATTAGAGTTAATGAAAGAAATAGTTGAAGATTACTTAAACAACTCTGTGTAAACCTCTGTTAAAATCCTTGAAATTGACATACTTAATAAAAATAACAGTTATATTCAGTATTGTAGTTTTGTTTCTGATATTTAGAGAGGATCTAAGAAACAAATGAATCTTTTACATGTTAAGATTGCTCATGTTAGTGACTTCTTATTCCAAGTTCTTCTCCCAAAGATAAAGGCAAAACTGTAAAAGGTTGGTGCATAGAAAACAATGAGAAGATAGGGGGAAAGAAAAAAATGGACATTACAGACAAAAGACGTATTTAAATGTGGTAAATAGAACTCTTCACCACTGAAAGTCACCGTTGTTATGCCAAGATGCCTGGTAGAATAATGTTACATAGTGTTCAACTGGCTTAGAAAGTCTGTTGTTGAAGATTCCAGTCCTCGTCTGTGTTTTTCTAAATTCTGATCAAGTGATAAAATGATTTACTAGAGCGAGAATCCCTCTTTTGGGGCAACAAGCATACTGTAGAGACAAGGTCATTCTAGGGACAAAGAGTAAGAGCTTGTGGATCACAGAATCCCTGTACCCTTCAAAGGAGTTGACCATTCCTAATTGGCCCCAAGGAATTCATGGAGAATATGATTATTTTGCTACTTTCTTTTCTGGTATATCCAAAGGTTTTATTGGTTAATTTCATTGACACTTAATTCCTGCAGATATTTTTGCACAATGTTTTTAAGGACTTAACAAACAAAGGAATGTCGTTGACAGCGGAAAGACACTTTAAGAAGATGGGATACAGCCCAGTGGCACGGCATTTTCCAGCTTACCCTGGCTTCCTTTCCAAGCACTAGGGAAAAAGTATATGGTAAACATTATTTGAAAATCAGAAGAATTACTGGAGATTTGAGGGAAATTGACATTAGGTTTGATTATATTTGAAATATGTTAAGTTTGCATGTGTGTGAGGTCCAAGTGTATGTTCACATATATGTGCAGCTGTGCTTACCCCTATATGCATAAATGAAAGCAACTGTCTTCTTCTAGGACAGTCCATATTATTTATTGTGAAACAGTATCCACGTTCATCTTTCCCCTGGCTTCCATGTTTGGGTGACAGACACACATTGTAGTGCCCAGTTTTATGTGTGAGTAGTTGGAATCTGAACTCAGGTTAAGTACTGAGCCATCTCTCCAACTCCAGGTAATTTGCTTTTGAAAAAAAAAGGGTGCAAGGTTAAGCCCTGATTCCCTGGCAGCTTTCCTTGCTAGATCTACTTGTTCCTAGTGAGGATGATCCAGTATTCTTGTTTTATACAAATATGTTGGAGAAAAACACATATTTAATAAATCCAGTAAACAAATGCATTAATTCTACCTTTTTTATAAGTAATTCAGATGACTTGGTTCTAAACTTCAAGAAATTAATGAAATTTGTATGTAATTATCAGAAAAATCATTTGTATTAGCATTCTGAAAAATCTTGCACAAAATAACACATCATCATCTCTTCAATATTATAAAATCATTTAATTTTCAGCCCTATTTCACCTACCATCTAAAATCTAAACCTACATGATGCTAAAGAATCATGAATTTAAACCCCAGTGTTATGGAAAGTCATATATAAGCAGTTCAGTAGAATAACATCTTTCTATTCGAAATACTAAGTTACCTATCTGATAATTAGTGCTGCACAGACCACTTTAACACAAATGTGGTTTTAGCTTTAAAGTTTACGATTTTACAGTGTTAAGAAAAGCTTAAAACTTTCAGATTAAATTTTTTTTATCCCAGCAATTCTAAGAAAAGGGACAATGTTTCTGTTTAGATATTCTCATGATTATCTTCTCAAGTCAAAATTTAGAGTTAAAATACCTGAGATCAAGAGATATCAAATCATATTCCACACCCATATAACTAACAACCCGAGTGACATTGATGTGAAATAGTCTTATATTCCAGGCCAGTGTGCTTGGAAAAATGGCCAAGCTTCATCTTCAGAAGTTGTTTGTGAATCAGATGACTTTTGCTATTATCTCAGAAAGCTCAATCTAGCATTCTAATTGGCAAGGTGAGATTATTATCCCAATATTTGCCAATGGTGCAGACAATTTTGATACCAAAACGGTCAAATACTTGATAAGTAGGAAAATCCGATTCCTACATAGTCAATCACTACATTATGTAATCTGGAGTATTAGATAACCGAGAATATTAGAAGGTTAGTGTGGCTGACAATAAGCAATGCTTACCTTGAAAACTTCAGCTTTGCCAATGATATGTAGATGCTTTTATCTGTATGTTTTTACTTTAAAAATTTTAATATATTGGTTATTTTGACTTAAAATAGCAAAGCAGAGGCTTCACTTTGCCTTCTTTTTGGCTGCATTTGCTATAATAGAGGAATCATTGAGGTATCTATTGTATTATAGCCATCCACCAGACCTTCACATGTAATTTTCATTTTCTTGAACCGAAAGCATTTGCGTTTACATGGAGCTTTCAAAGTACTTGATAGTTCATAGAACTTTAAACTAAGACTCCCCTAAGCAAAATTCTAAAAGAGTTAATTTACAAAATTTAAAATGTGGAGAGTTTGGAGTGTAAATGGATTATAAATTTTACTTTTCAGGCCACAAAGCATTTTCTGTTTTAGAGAATAGTTAAAATAATTAATTCCATTTAGCTTCTACAGAAAGTTTTAATGGATTTCTTAGGAGTATAATTTCTCCTCTCTCACTAACCAAAGAGCCTGGAAATAGAAGAATCTTGTATATAGCGATATTAAAATTTTGGCAAAAATATTCAGTACTCTTTTATTTATATTTTCTGGAAATAGCCAGTATAGCTTTAAATGGATAAATATGAATGATATTTATAAAGTGTGTTATAGAATTTAAACCTAATTGGAGATTTTGAAATTATATACTCATGCTTTAAATGGAAATACTGAATTATTTCATGGAATTAGTGTTAATTTATAATTACTTCAAAGGAGGGGCAGTGGCAGTAAGACATAACATAACCAAATTTATCAGAACATAATCACAGCAACAAATTTATAAAAGATTTAAATGTAAATGGTCAATTAGTTATATTTTTAGGATAATATTAGCATACCTGTTCTCTAGACTCTGTTGTTATAGTTGAAAATTGACACTCTTTGACACTGAGCTAATGGCACTGATAACTCTGTCTCCATTTCTCAATAAAAGCATGGAACCTATGAAATTTATTTGATCCATTTCCAACAAAAGAAGGAATTATTTTTACCTGATAGCAGGAGGACCTTGTTTGACTTACCTTATATGTTTTTATTAGATTTGAGGACATCTAGAAATTTTCTGAAAAACACTGCTATTTTCAAAAGCATCAGGACATATACTTTATTAAAACACTTCAGTAGAAAATGCACTCACTTCCGTAAATACTATTATTATTGTTATTATTGAGATCCTTACATGAGTTAAGGTTAAGACGTCAAATAAGGAAAGTTGCTTTGTTCCCTGGAATAACCTTGTGACTTTCTAACAACTCCAGTAGAGGAAAACGCTGTGATTCAGGATGATTCAAGACAGCTGTGAAAAGCAACTGTGTTCACAGCACATTCAGACACTGCAGAAAGCCCTGGAAAAGGAAACAACATTTAATAGTGTTCTAGCTTCAAATGGAATGAGAAAACTAATCTTTATACAAGCAGCAGGCTAGCATACTCTCTTAGTGCCAGGAAACCTTAATATAAAAATATGCATAAAAGATTTGCTTATGATGCATTATCACTGTTAGTCAGCTCTGCATCACTGCAATAAATTCCTGAGATTTTTATCATATCCATAGATAAAGTTATTTGGTTCATGACTATTATGTTAGAAGTTCTGAGACATGATCTCTCAGATCCTCTGCCTTGAGGCCTGTGGAGAGTTAGCACATATTTCCCACGTATGTAGTAGAGAAAAAAGGTAACAATCAGTGACCTGCTGGCTAGAAAGCAAAGACGAGAGCCCAGTGACCCACTACACATTTCTGGAGTAAGTCTAAAATGACTAAAAATCTCCTGCCAGGCCCCACTTCTTCAGGGTATCCCACTCCCAATACCACTTTTTGGTGGGTGCAAATCTTCAATCGTGATATTTGTGGGAGCATTCAATATCTATATTATAATTACTACAATATATCCTATGTATATATTTATATGGAATACAGAAAATTTTATAAGGCGTTTGTGACAATCAAGAAATGTAACATCACATTGAATTAAATTTGGTTATAAAAGTTTATAGTTTATTAATATTTGTATCAGCTTTCAAACCTTTAATCAAGCCACCTCTTTGATTTCTTTACTGTGATTTCAACTAATCTAAATATAAGACAAAAACAATCCTTATCACCAGGCAGTGGTGGCTCACGCCTTTAATCCCAATACTCTGGAGGCAGAGGCAGGCAGATTTCTGTGAGTTTGATGCCAGCCTGGTGTACAAGAGCTAGTTCCAGGACAGGCCCCAAAGCTACAGAGAA
>LOEQ01012295.1:0-13571 GCA_001685075.1 Bramus lutescens
GAGAAAAATGGGAGGAGGGGAGGAGGTGGAAATTTTTAATATTTAAATAAATTATAAAAACTGTAGTATATAATTATATGACAAAAAGAAAAAAGTAAACATGCTATAATGAATTAACTTAAAAAATAAGTACATCACTTGCTTGTTTAAAAATATTTAATGGTATTTACTTTGTCTGAGGCTCATGTGAATGGTACTATTTCCCTGATTGTTTCCTCAGTATGTATATCATGTGTATAGAGGAAGGGTATGGATTTTTGCATATTAATCTGTCTCTTGCTACTTTGATGAAGGTGTTTATCAGATGCAAATGTCTCCTGGTCGAATTTTGGGAATATTTTATGTATAAAATCCTATTATTTTTAACTAAAGATGTTTTGACTTCTGACTTTCCCTTTTGTACCCCTTGCTCTCCTTCAGTTGCCTTATTGCTTCTGTCTAGACTAGACTTCAAGTGCTATATTGGGAAGCTATGGAATAAATGGGAAAACTGTATTGTTCCTGGTTTTAATGGAAATGCTTTGAGTTTTTCTTGATTTGAACTGTTGTTAGCTATGGGCTTGCAGTAAACTGCCTTTATTATTTTTTTTTAAAAGAGAACAAGAAGGAAGTAGTTTGGAGAGAACTGCACCAAAATTCCCTATATTATTGTTTACAAATGTTTCTTTACATTTAAAGGGGGATATGATAGAAATATGAATAATTTACCTTGGTATGGATCTTGGTTTATTGTTACAAACTTAAGGTCAATTTTGTTATACTGTGTATATGTATTTCTAATCTTGATTAAGGTATTGTGTTTGAACAACTCATTTAAAAATTATAATGTATAGTTAAGAAATATAGGTTAATAGATAGTCATCTATTATAATCAAACTTGTAGTCATCTTAGTTAGGTTTTCTAGATATATAGAGATATATTTCAGTTAGATAGGTATTCTTCAAACCTTCCAGAGACCTTTAAAATATGGCATTTAAAATACTTTAAGAAGTAAGGACTTTTCATGACATAAGACACATCTACTTCTAGCAGCACTAATTACTTCAAGAAGTAGATGGGCATTGAAGAGGCTCCTTATGGAGTTTGTTAGCCGTTTGGGCAAGAAACTTGTGTGAACTACTTGATGAACTGGACATGCAGGACTCACAGAGAAATGACTGCTGAACTTTTCTAAAGGTGAGATGATCCTTCAGGGTTTCTGCTTCATGAAGGAGTCTGCCAGACATTCTGCTGGACACAGAAGAAAGCAACTAGTAGACTTTGTCATTACAAGGCAGAACCGATCTTCAAATTTCCTGCTTTATGGAAAAGTCTGCTGGATATTATGGGCCTGTGGGCTGAAGATTGAATGCCCCAACAATACAGAAGAACTTTGAATGACTGTCTGGGTAGTAAAATGTCTCTGTCAATTATAGAGTTTTGTAAGTTGCTTACAATGTACTTCCTGTTTACTTAGGTACTATTATATCCTTCTGGAGTCTTTGATGGAGTTGAAGAATATATAGTTATAGTTTTCCTTAGTTATAATAAAAGATAAATATAAATATTGTAAATGTAATTATTGCTTGATACCTGTTTTGTTATATGTAATTTTAGTTTGTTAAAGTTAAAACCTTCCTTTTTATTTAAATAGATAAAGGGGGTGATGTGGTATTCTCCTCTTTATGCTGTGAATACCATTGATTAATAAAAAAACTGGTTTGGCCTATAGCAAAGCGGAAGTTAGCTAGGCAGGGAAAACTAAACTGAATGCTGTGAAAAAGAAGGCAGAGTCAGAAGAAGCCATGTAGCTCCACTGGAGACAGGTGCCGGAACTTTACCAGGTAAGCCATAGCCACATGGCGATACACAGATGAACAGAAATGGGTTAAATTAAGATGTAAAAGTTAGCCAATAAGAAGCTTGAGCTAATGGGCCAAGTAGTGATTTAATTAATAGAGTTTCTGTGGTTATTTTGGGGCTGAGCAGCTGGGAACCAACAAGTGGGCTCCTACAACAGGATACTGGTGCAAGGGAGAAGAGATGAGTTGTGTGATCAGTAGTGCTCTCCTAATTATCTGTTTAAAAACAAACAAACAAACAGAAAACAATTATAACATAAGAATACTTCAATTCACCACATTATACCAAGTAACTAGGGACTTCACTTTGCCCCTCTGTGCATGTTTTAAGTGTAAGCAGTGAGAGGGGTAAGCAGGACTTATGAGGAAAAGAGAGGTCCTGTCTCACTTGCTCCCTCAATAAGTTCTCATCCCTGGGAAGCTGCTCTGTGGCACTTAGGCATGAGTCATCTCTGTTTTTTCTGATTAATGGATAATATTTCTGTTTGCATTGTACTTTTCTTTAATGAGGTAAAGTTGAAATATATGAAAATGTTTTATCACATATTGAACTATAAGTATTAAGGAAGATAAAAGATGATTAGGGAAAGGGCAGTATATCCCCCAAGATATTTCTTCAGGATTCCTAAGAGGGAGATATGAGCTCACAAAACTTTTGACACCAAATGTGTATATTTTCCACGCCAATCCATTTTCAATTCTCTGTAGACACCAATTGGGTTGTCTATAATTTAATTCTATTCCGACATGACCTGGAATTACAATGAACTCCAGGGTTAAAGCTTCTATTTCACAAGACTGTCCTCAATTCTAATGTCACTCTCAAGTCTCAGGTGTCATGATCTGGCTCTACATTGAATGTTCACACAAATTCTTCTTCTTGAGGTGTAATAATTTTTCCTTAAATGTTCATAAAATTCAGGGAAAAATTTTACTTAAGTTTACTGGTGATTATGGAAAAATACAAATGACTGGGGTTAGGATCCAGAAGAGGAGGCACACAGGTCAATGCTCAGGAGTTATTCTCTCTGTGGAGCTGGCATGCAACACCGTCCATGTAGTACACATGGATGAGTCCTCCAACTTGGGAGTCCTTATGATCCCTCTGGTTAGAGTTATAGTAGAAGTTCTGTTTCATTGGTACTATTGATTAATCATGGGCCATTGGTGATCAATCTCCAGATCCATCTTGAAACTCCTAGGAGTCCATTAATAAAGTTTCCTCTCCAGCACAAACTTATAAAAAGTAAAAAAGATTGTTGGGAATAACACCACATGTTCCTCTTACCCCCAGGAGTCATAAACCACCAAGTGCTTCAGAATCTATGTCAGGAAATGTGGACAGATGTATATTTCTTAAGATATTTTATTGACCGACCAATCTATACAGATATTACCTATGAAGTGTCTTTGATCTCCTAAATGGACTTCTTGAACAAGATTTAAGTGTCCATAGGGTGACTTCTTTTCCTCTGTGACCATGTATCTTAATGCTGTATATGTCCATGCTGGGAAGGCTCTTACTGTGGGCTAGTGCCTCTTTCTGCTTTATTGTCCCTCAGCTGCGTGATTGGAGGCCCCTTTGGAAGATTCCTCATTGAGTATCTCCTTGCCCTGTCCTTATATATGATTCCTGGGCTTCACAGATTTTTTTTCCTCTGGGCCTGTTATTGTTACTATCTCAGAAAAGTTAAGAGGGTTCAAAAGGTAGAAAAATTGGTTCTTATGTCTTTCCTCTACTAATTCTACACATGGTGCCAGTCAAAAATGAAAGATCTTTCTTGTAACTTAAATACTCTTGCATGAACTTGTGGCTTGGCATGACAAAATGACCCATTCTCATGTTTGCTCCCTTAGTGACTTTATATAGAAATCACTCATTCTTGCTATCACTTGCCATACAAAAGTTTTGAAGATTGAACAAGGAAGTATGTGGTAGTTTGAATGTTAATGGTCTCCATGAGCTTAAACGTTTGCATACTGGGTTCCCAGTTGATGAACTGTTGGGGAAAGATTAGCAGGCATAACCTTGTTGGAGGATGTGTGCTACTGCGGGTAGACTTTGAGGTTTCAAAAGTCCACTCCAGAATCAGTGTCTCTCTGCTTGCTGCCTGTAGATCAGGATGTAAAGCTCTTGGCTATTGCTCCAAAACCATGCCGGCCTGCTTCCCATGGACTGTCTGTTGATCAAGGACTAACTCTCTGAACCTATAAGCAAGCCCCCGATTAAGAGTTTGTAAGAGTTGCCTTAGTCATGGTGTCTTTCACAGCAATAGCATAACAAGACACAAATGGACATCAAGGAACTTTGAATGTTACACGTGTACTAAGCATGTGACAGTTTCTCAATTGTCATTTCAATATATTTTTCTCTGCTGTTGATGCTTCTAAGACAATGACTTTGTGATCAAAGAAACACAGATATTTTTTTCTGTCTGTCACTAAAAATATTGGTCTCAAGGGATTTTTATAGTGAGAGGGGAAGAAAGGCCTTTTTATGTTAATTTATTTCCTGAGCGATGCTGTGGAAAAAATAAGATTACATTTATTATTATGACTTTTCTCATCAGAACAAACAAACAATCACTACTTCAAGGGAAATCTCAAATACCTGGAGCAAAATTATGAGCTGTGTTGCCCAAACGAGAATAATGGTGGTTGTAGCTGATGCTTGTAGGAATGTCCCAATCTGCCTTCATTTTGAATCTTTAATTCTTTGTTTTTAGAAAAGCCACAACAGCTTTTATCCTTAACAGTTAGCTTTATAGAGTAGCTAGCTTTTTAAAAAGTGTTTTTATTTATTTTTATTTCATGTGCATTGGTGTTTTCCCTGCATGTATGTCTGTGTGAGATCATTAGAAACCCTGAAGCTGGAGTTACAGAAGGTTGTGAGCTCTCATGTGGATGCTGGGAATTGATCCTGGGGCCTCTGGAAGAGTATTCAGTACTCTTAATTGCTGAGCCACCTCTCCAACCCCAAGTAGCTAGTTTTTACACGTATAATAGGTGATCACCTAAGCTTTTTGTTTATTTTGACTTACCTAATTTTCACAATAGGCCCAACACAGATTATTATTCTCATAATATACAAAAAAACCTGAAGAGTAGAAAATTTGTAGCTTATCCAGGATAATAATATCTATTTATAAAATAATGTATGTCTATGAATAAAATCTTGGCGTTTTAAAATTTACCATAAAGGTCAAGAGTTAGTAATTATGGAAGTCTGTTGGAGAAGGGAGGCTGCTTGTTGGTTCCTGGGCGCTCGGCTGGATAGCTTAGACCCAAAATAATCACACAGAGACAGTATTATTTAAATCATTGCTTGGCCCATTAGCTCTAGCTTCTTATTGGCTAACTCTTACCTATCAATTTAACCCATTTCTATTAATCTGTGTATCTTACCAGCAAGATTTCAACTGGTGTCTGTCTCTGGCAGGCTCCATGGCTTCTCTCTGATTCCGTCCTTCTTTCTCCCAGGATACAGCCTAGCTTTCCCAGCCTAGTTCTGCTCTTCCCTGCCATAGGCTCAAAGCAGTTCTTTATTCCTTAACCAATAAAAACAACATGTAGACAGAAGGACCTCCCACACCAGAAGTCAATATGACTTTTTGCAAAGTCACAGATTTGGATAGGAAAAGATAAAAAAGAATGCGTTTAAAATAGTATTTTTTTGCATCCTACTCATAATTTTACTTTTATATGAACTGCTTTGAAGCACAGCATAAACCATATCTTAGAATACATTTTAGACAATACAATAATAAACTCATATAGTGAGCATTTTAAACTATAATGGTTTTGTGTTTACTGTCAGCTTGGTAGACTCTAGAGTCAACTTGGTGATGAGTCCCTGGCGTGCCTTTAGGGATTATTGTGATTGACTTGAGGTGGGAAGACCTGCATGTTGTGGGTTATACCATTCTCTATCTTTGATCTTGGCCTGTATAAATGGAAAATGGGAATTAGGCAGAAAACTTGCATAAATTCCTCTCTATTTCTGACTATGACTATGGTATGACTACCTGATGCAATTTCATACTGCATTGCTTTCCCTGACATGATCGACTGTACCTTGAACTGTGAGTTAATTAATATAAGCCTCCCTTTCTCCTATGTCAGAATATTTTATCATAGCAACTAGAAATGAAACTCATGCAGAAATTGGCTCTGAGTAGTGGGACCATTACTATGATAAAGCAGACCATGTGATTTTTAGGACTTTGGAAACTTTTTATCTTTGAATGTGGAAGAGTTTAGTATTTTGAGTTAGAAATGCCTTAGTGTGTTAGAAGCAGTGCTTAGTGGTCCATTCTTGCGGTTACCTTGGGAGACAATAATGCTGAGAGAACAGAGATAGTGCAGGTTTGGCTCATGAGATTTCATAAGGGAACATGGATTCTAATCAGAAACTGTGATGGGGCCATTCACATGATAGTCTAGACAAAAATATGGCTCCAATTTGCCCACATTTGGAGAACATGAATGAAGCTGACTTGAGAGATAATGGATTAACTTGTTGGAGGAAGAAATTTCAAGACAGAAGAGAAGCCATTGAGCATTGAGAAAGCAGCTGTAATTCTTAAACAGCACCACTGAGCATAAATCTTTTGTGCTCACTGCCAATAGGAAAGGTTCCCTGAAGGTAAAATCTCCACATTGTGAAGTCCCAACTTCATCTAAAGGAAGAAAATCTAGGCTGGGGGTCTCCTGCTCGTTGAAAGCAACTGCTTAGGAGGGTATTTATCTAGTTTCAACCCATAGAAGTGGCTACAGCTGTTGCCTAAGGGAGGGGTACTCTATCTTGATAGCGATGTCTATCTGGTACTGGGTTAGAAGGTATTGAAGATTCATGAAAAACTAAGGGGTCATAGAAAGTAGTTGATGCCAGGCAATGTGTACCTTGGTCCTTGCAAAGAGACTCTGAGAGACCATTTCATAAAGCAGTGAAGGTAAAGCCTAATTGCACCCTCCAGGGATGAGTTGAGCTGGCCCAGGAAGAAATCTATATATTGAGGGCTGGATAAATAGGGTTGGATGGGTGGGGTTATTCATGCTGGGAGCTCAGATGTGGGATATAGAGCTTCAGAATTTGATGTTTATCCTGCTAAAAATTGATTCTGCTTAACTCTGATAATTTCTTCTTGTACTTTGATTTTTATATTTTCAAATAGGAATGTTTACTTCTGCTATTGTCTGTTGGAAATATGTAGATAGTTTTTGATTACATAAGAGCTCACAGTTAAGAGACTGAACTTTTAAAGCGTTGGAATTACTGAAGACTGTGGGAACTTGTGAATTTGGTCTTACTTCATCTTAAATTCATTATCATCTGTGGTAATGATCCTGTGGGGACAAAGGGTAGAAGGTTATAGTTTCAAAGTGATATGTTTGGGTGTCAAGTTGACAAATGGTAGAGTTGTGACAGACTGACAGATTCTCGGATCTTCTTAGGAGATGGTTTTCTGGGCATGTTTGGGGACTCTCTTGATTGCTTTGGGTGAGCTGGGAAGACTTATCACTATGGTATTTCCATCCCCCAAGCTGGGGACCTGACCTATGTTAGCTGAAGGAAAGGAACTGAGCATCAATCTTTCATTCATTCCTTCTGTTTCTGATTGTGACTGCAGTGTGATCAGTTGCTCTAAACTCATATGTTCTGACTTGCTCAACATGTTGGACTATACCTTGAACTCGGAACTAAAACAATCCCTTTATCCTCTGAGTTGCTTTTCTCAGAGTATTGTTTTGTAGGAACAAGAAGAGAAACAAAAGTAAAGATAATGCTTTTGGGAAGCATTGGCTTTGTTAGCTATTTAAGATACCATCACTATGCTCATTTTCTATTGGAGGAAACTGGGCCACACAGAAGTTATAGCTTAGCCAGTATAAGAATATCCCAGGATTTTTATGGATATTAACATGAGACAATGTATGGCAAGTTATTTCATGACTTATATAACATTTTTAAAAAAAATTTAAAAAACATTTAAAAAATCTTATATGTATAGGGCTTTTCCTTTAAGCAGCCTGAGGTGATCTTTGAAAGGTCGATTATTCTCTTGACCCAGAAAAATCCTAAAAAAAAATCACACAAATTGAGAGTTCAAATTTTCATGTTCACTTTGAACATCAAGGGTATGCATATCCTAAAAGCCTCTGAAATATGTCACTTTAAGAAGCAGTGTGTGGCATTCTGGCAATATGTATTGAAGAAGGTAGGTGAGACCAAGCCAAGCCATGGGGCTGGGTGCAGGGTTGATGGCCACAAATGATTGCTGAATTTTTGTTATCCACGCTTACAGGTGTGGAGAGTAATGCTGATCTTAAGGCTTGGATGCAGATTCACTAGTCAGTCAACATCTGCAAATGAACTACATACTGGGGGATGGACTGCTCAACTCACAACCTTCCTAATCAGGTTAACCCCTGCATGAGCTCCCCTGCTGCACTGGAGCCATCTTTTGCTGACAAGGAATGGATTGTTCCTGGAGCAGAAGGAGATGCTGCCCAGGAGAAAAAGAATCCCAGAGGAAACTGGAGAAACAAAAACAAAGCACAGAAATAAACCCAGCCTAAAACATTGCAGATAAAAGTAAAAGAATTTTTGTAGCGAGTTAGGCATGGAAGCTCATGCCTGTGATCCCAGTATTCAGGAGTCTGAGGCAGGAGGGTTGCCATGAGTTTAAGACCAGTTGAACTATAATGTGATGTCCTATCTCGAAAGAGAGAGAGGAGAGAGAGAGAGAAAAAAAAAGGAAAAAGAAAACATGCATAAAATTATTCATATTTGTTTTGAATGTGATCAGCGGAACAATTTATGGTAAGTTGTGTAATCACCCCCTAAATTATCTTTGGGATGAATATGAATTTTTGCATGCAGTACTTTCTATCTTATGTAATGACTGCATTTAAAATCAGAAGTATTCACATCAGGGTTGTGAAGGGCAATGCTGCATGTATGTGTATATAACTACCATTCCTTCTAACTTGCCTTTATCATTGTTTATTAATGACCCTCAATTAACTCTTCAATTTCTTCTTTTAAGACTCTAACAAAGAAGAATCAAGCAGCTTTTGTCACAATTCAGCTTTGTTCCCTGTAGAAAACTTTTTTCCTAATAGCTTCTAGCAATCAAATGAAGTGCTCATCAAACTCCACCTATTTCTTTCATGTTGATCACTTAGAAATAATGGCCTAATTTTTTACATTCTTGTACAAAATGGGGGATATTGATTTATGTGCATTATCTCACAACATTTATGGGTGAAGAGGGGTACGTTCCATCTCTTACACTCCTCCACAATGCTCTGTGCCTTCATTTACGTATTCCACACACACAGTTTTTATTTGATACTGTTATTTGCCTGCTTGGTTTGCCCTAATTCACTTGTTATTTGTCTTTAGGATTTTATTAATAATTGATTTATAATATTGAATGTTCTCTTTTCTCTTCTTGGCTCTCTCTCCTTTGAAAGTGAGGTGATTTCTTCTGTGTAAACCAGACTGGTATTGAACTCCCAATCCTTTTGCCTCAGCTTCCCAAGTGTTGGATTACAGGCATGAGTTATGACACCCAACTTCTTTATTTGACTGTCCTCCTCTTCTGTATATCTTCCTGCATCTAGCCCCATAAATCCTGTATGGACCATTTCAGCTTTAAATGACCTCTCCACTTTGGAAACTCACAGAAAAAAACTACACCACACCATTCACCTGTCAGTTATAGCAGGAATTTTAATTTTTTCTTGAGCTATATTAAATCTGTTGTTCAATAATCACAGATTTGTTTTCTTAGTCCAATCTGGCTAAGCTCTTCAGCGTCACAGAATGGGTTGTGCTCCCATACCTGTACTTTCTTAGCAGATACAGATTTTCCTATGGCTAGAAATCTCAGTTGTCAGTTAAAAGTAATATTTTATTACAGCATGGGAAACAGTCTGAGTTCTGAAAACCTCACGAATTCAGTGTATGATTGAAGGCTTCCCTGCTCACCCAAAAAGTTCAAAACCATGTCAGAAATGTGGAGCAGGATTTTGAAGGCTGTACATATATTTGTGATATTAAACTTCTTACTAGAGAGAGCCACAGCGTGCTCATGGGATCTCTGGATAGTCTATAACCAATTGGTCCAGAAAGGGAGGAGACAGCACATGAAAAGACAATAGAAGCAGCCACTTCTAAAAGGAAGCTTTTAGGAAAGGTTTTGCTGCAGAGTGTTGTTTCACTCCAAACGAGACAACAAAGTTCAATGCATCAAGAGAAAATCCTGAAAGAATATTCAAAATGTCAGCGTCTTTGAAAAACAGTCAACAGCTCAGTTTTTACCTGGAGGCACTGTCTCATCCGTTTTTTTTTTTTAGTCATTCCTGTGTGCAGAAGGAATGTTGAGTTGAAACTGTAGCAGGTACAGTTCCATTTCTCTGGACACATACGTACTATTGGCTACTCGTCTGTGGAATGTGTAAGCATATTGTTTTGAATATTCTTGAGCTTGTTACTTAGCCTCCTAGATTGAATTTCCTTATCTATAAAATGAGAGCACTAGCTGTAACAGGATTTTTGAGATTGTTTCTACCTATATAATCACATAAATAATATATTCACAAAGCCCTAAAATATTAACGACAGAAAAGCATTCCCTGTAGTGGAGTGATGAAAGGGTTTTAATGAAGGCGGTGTATGAGTGGGCCCTTGCTGCGTTAGGTTTGGGTAAGCACAGGTTATAACTGTGATAATGATTATGGCCTTGCAGGGAAGCTGTTGGGATGACATTTTCTATAAAGACCCTGAAATTATTTGCAAAGTTTCTAGTAAATGCAAGTTTGTACTTTCGTGTGTGTGGTGAAAAGTGTCAATGCCTTGACTCAGTCATCCATTCTCCCATAAACGTGACATGGCATAGAGGCTGGGACGCGTGACTCCCTCACATCCCTAAATGCCATGGTTTGAGGGCAGAGAAAAGAAGCAGCAGTGGAGAGCAGAGTTGTGGAGAGATGAGACCTGAAAGCTGAGGATGGAGGAGCTTGAGGGAGTGTAGATCACAGGATGTGGAGAGGAGTGCCTTGCACCTGAGAACCAAATGTTCACCTTTAAATCTTGGACCACTCTCTTGAACCTGCAACCTCCCTGAGATCAAATCATTTGCTATTTAGATCCTTACATGAGTGTTTTCAGTTTCCTTTTTGAAGCTAGGGACTTCTTAGATGTCTTCACTTGTTTATTATAAATTTGTTGAGGTCATGTCACTCGTCACTGGGTAGCTTCAGTAACTGAAGCAGACATGGCTGTTCTCTTGTACTCACAGTGACCGAGAAAAGAAACATTGGTTTTCCCAGGGAGGAACTGAGACCTGCAGAAGTTGAAATGACTTCCCAGATTGCATAATGAAGAAACAGCATTCACAATCATGAGGTTGACTCTATCTATGATTGTGACTCATGAGCCTGAGTCACTGTAGAATACAGTTTAGGCTTGACTGACTCTATGAGGAAGGGGAAACCTACTTATTTTTTTGGAATGATTTATGTATGTATTAACTTATAGTTGGGAGAAAGACAATGCTAGTATTAAATAATAGTCATTGAGTAATAGAGTGTATCTCCAAATGAGTTTTTCATATGATGTCATATCTAGATGACTGGGCAGTTACTACATTGTTATCCTTTTCATTATTACCCATAAGATGCACATTAAAACATTCTATTTCTTTCTATGAATATGTGTATAAGTGTGTTTGCCTTTGTACCGGTTCATGCAGAGGCTGGTGGGTGTGTCTGAGCCTTTGGAGCTAGAATTCCAGGTATCTGTGAGCTGTCTGATGTGGGTGCTGGGAACCAAACTTGGCTCACCTGCAAGAGCTGTCTATGTATTATTGAGCTGCCATTCCAGCCCAAGACATAGTTTCTGCAGACTTTCCAGGTTAAGTGCCCTTCTCTTTATCCTTTTCTTCCAACTCCCATAATTTTTTGTATTATGCAAAAGTTATTAGTTACTTTCCATGCTGGAACCTCCTTTAAAAGAGGTGAGTAAACTTAAAGATTTTTCTACTAAATTTCCATCAAGAAAACTGGTGAGCATAATAGCTAAGGACAAATATCCATGCAGGCTGCATTGGAAAACAGTAACATAAATGTCAGATCTTGGCTTCAATTTGCTTTCCCCTGTTGGTGCCTCATTAGTGTTCGTAGCATCAACTAACCTGATGATGGAATATATATGGTTGTATTGAATACTGGGTATCTTTGCAAGAATATTTTTGAATAAAAAGAATAATAAAACCAACAAAATAAACCAGGAACAAAAAAGCCCCAATGGCCATGTAAGGGAGACTTTATAATGTTATAAATTTATTAATTTCTATTTATATATTTTGTATATTAATAGATAGGTCCCACTGAGGTTTCTTTAATCTTTGTCAATACTTAGCTTTTTATTTTATTTAACAAAACCTTTTAAGAAATGGTTCAGTAGAATTTATGATCTGAGTCACAGATAATTTTGCCATTTATGAAACAAAGATACTGGTCAAAATAAGTATTTTGCATTTTAATTTTATTCAATCAATTCAAATGTGCTCAAGAATTTACAAGATAAAATATTTTTATTCTTTTGGAGCTTTTTCTTACAAAAAATGTACTCTCATTATCAAGGTATTTTACCTTGACTAGCTAGATATTATATGGGGGCACAATTGATGATACATATTTTTGTAAGACCCCAACAATACCGATGTGATGGCTCTACAAAGACAGAGTTTAAAGGAAGTATAAGGATCTTTAGGTTTCCTTTGGGATGCAGAGGCTTATGTAGCACAGGCTAGCCTCAAATTCTCTATGTAGCTAAAGACAATTTTGACATTCTGATTTTCCTGCTTCCACTTCCCAGTGCTAATATCATAGGCATGTGCCGCCATACCATTAACGTGATTGTTGCAGCTAAACTCAGAGCTTCCTACATACTAAGCCAGCACACGCTACCAATGAAGCTACTTCCACAGACTAGGCTATTTTTTAAAATTTAATGTATCTTTTAAAGCAAGCTTTTGTCAAAAAAAACTCTTTTATTCTTTTAGCTAACAATGCTCTCTCTCACTCACTCTCTCTCTTTGTATATATATGTTTGTATGTGTGTGTAGCTTAGGCCAGAGGAGAAAAAATTTTCTGAGTGTCCTTATGGGTAAAAATTTAAAATTTGTTTTTATAAAAATTGAGAGGATGATTCTAAAATTCATTTGAAAATGCAAATTGGCTGAAACAGTAAAGTTGAAGAAGTAATATTTGATTTCAAGACCAATAAAGCTATAATAACCAGTAGTATGACATTTGCAGATGGATACATAGGTTAAGGGAATAGAGTTAAAATGTACTTAGATGTAGCTAGCTGCTTAGCTGCTATGCTATGAAGGTACAAAGGACATATGGTAATCTTTTCAATAAATGATGCAGAAAAAGACATTTACATGCAAAAAATGAACTTCCACCAACAACCTCACAACATTCACAAAAATCAACTTGGCTTTCTTTTCACCTAACAATAACTCCCAGGAATTTAACCTAAAGTTATCTGAGGATCTTGTTAAGTATATTGAAGATCTATAGTTATTTAGATAGAATGCTGTCAACCTATGTATAAAATAGAAAAATAGAAGTGTGTGTGTGTGCATGGGTGTGTATGTCTCTCTCTCTCTCTCTGTGTGTGTGTGTGTGTGTGTGTGTGTGTGTGTGTG
>LOEQ01012296.1:13427-26373 GCA_001685075.1 Bramus lutescens
AGCAGGATGTGATCTACTCCACTGAAAAAGGTACTGAGCCACATGGCTAAAATATATCAGAACAATGGGTTATTGTAAACTACAAGAGCTAATGAGTAGCCTGACCTAATAGGCCAATCAGCTTTATAAAATAAAGAGATCTCTATGTAATTTTCTTTGGGGCTTGCCAGCTGTGGGGTATGGGCAGGACAGAAATCCCAACAAGCAGGCCCCCATTCATTGTTACATTCTGGAAAGGGAGAATATTTATAGAAAAACAAAGTAGGCCACTACCTTTTTTCATGGTATTTCAAATTCATTTTTATTTGTTTTATTGTCATAGACACTTTGCTTTTCAAATTACTGGCATTTATTGAAAGGTAGATGTCTAAGTAGTTGTATTTATTCTGCTTTTCAATTTTCCTTTGAAAAATACCTTCTCAATACAAAGTATAAATTGAAAAATTTACAATAAAGGTTCATTGGACAGAGTCTGTATGGTGACCAAGAAAGAGTCCTATGAAGATGATGAGACTAGTTTGTGCTTAGAAAAAGAAATTGTTCTCCTTTGAGGAATTGATGTAGTCTAATATCTAGCATAGGAAAGCAACCTTCTTCATGAGACTGACTTGTACGTCCTCTGTTTAGCAGTGATCCCTCATCTTTAAATATATTATTTTTTAATTATTAATTTTTTGTGTGGTTTTGTATGTTTGTATGTTTGTATGTTTGTGAAAATATTGAAGAAGTGCAATAAATGAGATGAAAGAATGACAAGTCCCATCTTTAAACCACTGAAGCAAAAATGATGTAAGTAGCTTATCTATATATAACTAACATAAATTTCACTTGTCAAATTAAAGTTAATAGAGATATTAAAAAGACGATACTTGCTTAGTAGGGTTGTGTAGCAATTCTCAAGAAATAAAAGAGAGATTATTATTTCAAAAGCCTTCAAGTAGTTCAGATAGCCAAAAGAGCAAGGGAAATGTTTGGAGAGGGCTTAAATAGAAGCAAGTTAAAATTTATCTATTGATTGATAAGAGTAGATGCATGTGAAAGTCAAATATTGATAATTTTTGTAAGTTGTTTTACAAGGTGATGTAGAATTCCCCTCTGTATGCTGTGATTAATATTTATTAATAAAGAAACTGCTTTGTGCCTATAGCAGAGCTATAGGGGAACAGAGCTATGTGGGGAAGACCAAACTGAATGCTGGGAGAAACAAGGGGGAGGTGAGAGATGCCATGTAGTTGTCAAAGAAGAAAGATGCAAAATTCCGGTTGGAAACTTGCCAGTAGGCCATGAGCATAGTGGAAAATATAAAATTATAGAAATGGGTAATTTATTATGTAAGAGCTTTCTAGGAATATGCTATAGTCATTGCCTAAGCAGTGTTTTAAATAATATGGTTTCTATGTGATTATTTTTTTTTTTTGGTCTGAGCAGCTGGAAACACATGAGTAGCCCTTTGTCAACCATTTGGCACCCAACATGTGCTAGCTAAATCCACACAAAACCTGAGAGGGCTTGGAAGGGAATTCTAGACACTAAAAAGCAAAATTTAGCTGCATTTTATTTTTGAGATGGGCTTTGCTTGCTGGTGGCATGCTGCAGCTCCTTTACAAGAGTTTTTTTTCTGATTCAGCAGTAGCAAAGAAAAAGAACTAAACACATGTGATTACAAAATGGCAGCTTCCTGGGCCTTGCTGGCAGTATGAACTCTGGTTCTTTCAGAAGGTTGAGCATTAAATGGGGTTTATGGGCAGTGTGCTGCAAGTTGCTTGGCAGCAACATGGACTAACTGGTTACCAGATTTGAGGTGGTGAGGAAGACTCCCACCAGGCAGTCTCAGAGGCAGTGAACAGACTCTGCCATGTTAGACTGGGCAGAGCCAAAAGGCAAAGCAGCCTTAGTAACTGCTAAGACATTTAACATTTTCAGAAGTAGTCCTGGTCAAAAAAGTGTTACAGATACACAATGGGACAGATTCTGACATAAAAGACCTAATGAGACTCAGTGTGTTTAAGAACTGTGTGTAGGCTTAGGAGAGAGAAAAACAAGAATAAAGAGAAAATAAATGTAATATAAAAGAGGACAGACATATTAAGAGAGTAAAGATAAAAATAAATATCAAACCTGTAGAAAAAGTAATAGAATAAAGAAAATAAGTTACACAAAGATGGAATATACACAGTGAGTTTGGATTATGTATATTATCGTGTTTTCTTTGAATTTTTTAACTGTAAAGGAGCTAAATACAGAGAGACATTTCATTGTACAGGCTGTTAAGCTTAACCAACATATATATCTTAAAAGTGTCATGACTTCAAAATATGAGTCTAAAACTATGTTACTTCAGAAAATGGTCCTTTTGTTTCCACAGAAGATGAGAGCCTATGGATTCCAGAATAAAGTGGTTTGAGGGACAAAGACCCCCTGAAAAGTTGTAGTGAACATGCCCAAAAATACTTTGCCCGACAAAAAGTAGAAAACAGTTTGGAAAGAACTATCACAAAATTCCCAAATATTGTTTATAAATTTTTTTACATTTAAATGAGGATATGTTATAGAGATGAATACTTTGCTTTGGTATAGATATTGGTTTATTGATACAATTTTTAGGTCAATTTTGTTATACATGTATTTCTTCTCTTGATTAAGGATTTGTGTTTGTGTGGGTCATTTAAAATGTAATATATAATTAAGAAATATGGGTTAATATGTAATTATCTATAATAGTTAAGCTGTAGTCATGTTAGTTAGGTTTTCTAGATATATAGAGATATATTTCAGTTAAATAGGTATTCTTGAAATCTTTCAGAGACCTTCTGAATATGGTATTTAACATGTTTTAAGAAATTATGACTTTTCATTATGGTGAGACACATTTTCTCCTGGCAGCACCAATTACTTCAAGAGGAAGATTGGCATTGAAGAGGCTCCTAATGGAGTTTACTAGCCATCTGGGCAAGAAACTGCTCTTTCCTGGACTCCTTGATGTTATGCTATATGAACTGGACATGCAAGACCCACAGAAAAATTACTGCTGAACTTGCCTAAAGGTGAGATGGTCCTTCAGGGTTCCAACTTCATGAAAGAGTCTGACAGATATTCTGTAGGACACAGAAGAAAGTGACTGACAAACTACCAATATAGGTGGTACTGTCTTTGAAATTTTCTGCTTTGTGAAAAGTTAGCTGGATACTACAAGCCTGTAGGCTGCAGACAGATGCTCCAGTGTTATAGAACTTTGGGTGACTGTCAAGGCATCAAGATGTCTCTGTTGATTCTAAAGTTTGGGAAGTTAATTACAATGCACTTCCTGATTACTTAGGTATTATTATATCCTTCTGGAGTCTTTGATGGAGTTGAAGAATAGATAGTTATAATTATAGATTTCCTTAGTTATTATAAAAGATAAAGTAGATATAAATATTGTTTGTAACTGTAATTCTTGTTTGATATCTGTTTTGTTTGTGTCATTTTACTATGTTAAAGTTAAAACCTTCGTTTTATTTTAACAGAAAAGGGTAGGTGATTTGGGGTTCCCCTCTGTATACTGTGATTAACACTGATTAAAAAAGAAATGCTTTGGACCAATCTCAGAGCTATAGGGGAACAGAGCTAAGTAGGAAAAAATAAACTGAATGCTGAGAGAAACAAGGGGGAATCAAGAGATGCCATGCAGCTGCCATAGGAGAAAGACGCAAGCTGCCAGCTCGAAACTTGCTGGTAGGCCACCAACTTGTGGTAAGATATAAAATAATAGAAATGGGTTAACTAATATGTAAGAGCTTGCTTCGAATATGCTGTAGTCATGGGATAAGCAGTGTTTTAAATAATACAGTTTCTGTGTGATTATTTCATATATGAGCAGCCAGGAACAAATGAGCTGCCATCTGTCAACAACAAGGAAATTTAATATCAAGTGGGGTTTATAGAGATACAAAACAGTGAAAATAAATCAATAGTTAAAATATTTGTAATAGCAATAGGAACACAGAAGCAAATCAAAGTTTAAGAATTTTGCAATTAATGAATTTATGTTAAGAACACACTCAGACACACATACACACAGACATTGTCACACATATAGATACACACAAAGACACCAACACACACGGAGACACTGACTCACACAGAGACATAGAAATAGACAGAAGACAGACAGACAGACAGACACACACACGCAGGAATTCTATTCTTCCATAAAAAAATAAATTTTTTAATGTTCAGAAAATGTATGGAACTGGAAATCATCATGTTAAAAAATAACCCAAGTTTTTAAAAAATTATACCCTATTTCACCTCATATGTGGTGTTCAGATTTAAAGATGTCTATCATATAGTATATTCAGATTCAAAGATGTCTATCATATAGTATATTCAGATTTAAAGATGTCTATCATATACTATATTCAGATTTAAAGATGTCTATCATATAGTATATTCAGATTTAAAAATGTCTATCATATAGTATATTCAGATTTAAGATATCTATCATATAGTACATAAAAATAGAAGAAGGATCAGTAGGAGAGGCCGACAAGGAAGGGGACCTAATAGAAGAGTCAACAATGGCAGAAGAAAGTCATGTCTGCACTAATATGTGAAATTGCTGCTCACAGTGGCTCTTTCCTTGGCAAACATGACTCTTACCTATCAAANGGCAGAAGAAAGTCATGTCTGCACTAATATGTGAAATTGCTGCTCACAGTGGCTCTTTCCTTGGCAAACATGACTCTTACCTATCAAATGAAAGCTCACTCTTCTTACTGTAATATTCACCTGTGGAGAGAAGAAATTAATCTCTCTACAAACTACCCAGTGGTAGAAATGTGACCCTGATCTCAAAATCACAGTGCCTAAGTGTGCAGAGCACAGGTCAGTTAAGAAACAGACTTGGCCTTAGTGTGTCCACCTATTCTAAAAGTGTTTCCTCTGAAGATGTTTGAATGCTGTTCAAATGCTGTTTCTCACTGCCAAGAACTCTTATTCATATTACACAGAGAAGGTTGGGAGGAAAGATGGAGGCTTTAACTTTACATTCTTTAATTCCTATAGTAAACTGAGCCTGAAGCTAGCAAATCTTGGCTATTATGTTTTCTTTGGATGAGTCCAAAGCCAGGTATTCTTTAATTTTTTTTTGCCTGTATTACTTAACTCTCTCATTTAAACTGAAGAAGCCCTTGATGCTACTCTAACCTGAGCTCTGATGCAAATAAATAAACAAACTCAGAAGCAACTAAAATAAAGCAAAAGGAGTATCTATATTTGATATCTACTTTTAAAAAAAACAGTTAAGTTTTAAAAATAGTATTTTTAAAATTTATTTTATTAAGCTCTTCATTTTTTTATGCTCCCCTCTTTTCCTCCTACCTCCCTTTCAACCCTCCCCCAAGGTCCCCATGCTCCCAGTTTACTCAGGAGATCTTGTCTTTTTCTACTTCCCATGTAGATTAGATCCATGTATGTCTCTCTTAGGGTCCTCATAGTTGTCTAGGTTCTCTGGGATTGTGAATTGTAGTCTGGTTTCCTTTGCTTTATGTCTAGAAGTCACTTATAAGGGAATACATATGATATTTGTCTTTTTGGGTTCCGGATTACCTCACTCAATATGATGTTTTCTAGCTCCATCAATTTGTCTGCAAAATTTAATATGTCATTATTTTTTTCTTCTTTGTATTACTCCACTGTGTAAGTATATCACCCTTTCCTTATCCATTCTTCAGTCAAGGGGCATTTGGTTCCTGGTTCTGGATAAAAAAAAAAAAAACAGTGCTGCTATGAACAATGTTGAGCACATGTCCTTGTGGTGCGATTGAGCATCCTTTCGTTATATACCCAAAGGTGGTATTGCTGGGTCTTGGGGAACGTTGTTTCCTAATTTTCTGAGAAATTGCCATACTGTTATCCAGAGTTTGCACTCCCACCAGCAATGCAGAAGTGTTCCTTTTACCCCACAATCTCTCCAGCATAAGTTATCAATAGTGTTTTTGATCTTGACCATTTTAACAGGTGTAAGATAGAACCTCAGAGTTGTTTTGATTTGCATTTCTCTGATGGCTAAGGATGCTGAGCATTTCCTTAACTGCCTTTCATCCATTTTAGATTGCTCAGTTCAGATTTTTCTGTTTAGGTCTGTTCCCCATTTTTTATTGGGCTATTTGTTCTTTTGATGACAAATTTCTTGAGGTTTTGTATGTTTTGGAGGTAGACCTTTGTCTTATGTGGGGTTGGTGAAGGTATTTTCCCATTATGTAGGCTGTCATTTTGTCTTATTGTCTGTGTGCTTTGCTTTACAGAACGTTTTCAGTTTCAGGAGGTCCTATTTGTTAATTGTTTCCCTCACTGTCTCCGCTACTGGGGTTATATTTAGGAATTGGTCTCCTTTGCCTCTGCGTTCAAGTGTACTTCATACTTTCTCTTCCATGAGGTTCAGTGTGGCTGATTATGTTGAGGTCTTGGATTCATTTGGACTTGAATTTTATATATGATAATAGATATGAATCTATTTTCATTCTTCTACATGTTGATATACAGTCGTGCCAGTACCATTTGCTAAATATGCTTTCTATTTTCCATTTTACTTTTTTTTGCTTCTTTGTCAGAAATCAGGTATTCGTAGGTGTGTAGATTAATATCTGGGTGTTAAATTTGGTTCTATTGGTCCAAGCTGTTTTCAGTACTGTAGTTTTGTAGGAGAATTTGAAGTCATGGATGCTCATGCCTCCAAAAGTTCTTTTATTGTACAGGATTATTTTGGCGATCCTGAGTATTTTGCTTTTCCATATGAAGGTGAGTTCTCTTCTTTTGTGGTCTGTGAAGAATTTTGCTGGTCATTGCATTGAATCTGTAGATTGCTTTTTGTAAGATTGCCATTTTTTTCACTATGTTAATTCCACCTATCCAAAATCATGGGTCATCCTTCCACTTTCTGGTGTCTTCTTCAATTTATTTCTTCAAATATCCAATGCTTTTGTCATACAGGTCTTCCATTTGTTTGGTTAGAGTTACTCCAAGATATTTAATGCTACTTGTGGGTATTGTGAAGGGTGATGTTTCTCTGATTTCTTTCTCAGCCCAATTATCATTTGTGTAAAGGAGGGCTACTGATGTTTTTGAGTTAATCTTGTATCCTGCTACATTACTGAAAGTTTTTATGAATTATATAAGTTCCTTGGTAGAAATTTTGGGGTCACTTATGTAGGCCATCATATCATCAGCAAATAGTGAGAGTCTGATTTCTTTTCTGATTTATATCCCCTTGATCTCCTTTGGTAATCTTATTGTTCTAGCTAGGCCTCAAGAACTATATTGAATAGCTATGGAGAGAGTGGACAACCTTGCCTTATTCCTCATTTCAGTGGGATCACTGTGAGTTTCTAACATTTAGTTTGATGTTGACTGTTGCCTTTATTATGTTTAGATACATTCCTTATATCCCTGCTCTCTCCAAGACCTTTATCATGAAGGGATGTTGTATTTTGTTGAAAGATTTTTCAGCATCTAATGAGATAATCATGTGGTTTTTATTTTTCAGTTTGTTTATATGGTGGATTACATTGACAGATTTTTGTATATTAATCATCCCTGCATCTATAGGATTTAGCTGACTTGATCATGGTGGATGATGTTTCTGATGTGTTCTTGGATTCAATTTTCCAATATTTTGTTGAGTATTTTTTGCATCAACGTTAATGAGTGATATTGATCTGTAATTCTCTTTCTTAGTAATGTCTTTAAGTGATTTGGGAACATAACAACAGACATGGAGGATATCCAGAGAGTCATTAAGTCATGTTTCAAAACTCTGTACTACACAAAATTGTAAAACTTAAAGAAAATGAACAAATTTCTGGATAAATATAAATTACCAAAATTCATTCAAGACCATATAAGGAAATTAAATAGACCTATAACTGCTAAGGAAATAGAAATAGTCATTACAAATCTCTCAACCAAAAAAAGCCCAGGACCAGATGGTTTCAGCTTAGAATTCAACAAGTTTTTCCACCGAAGAACTAATACCAATACTCCTCAAATTGTTTCACACAACAGAAACAGAAGGAACATTGCCAAATTCTTTTTATGAGGCTACAATTACCCTGATACCCAAACCACAGAAAGACATAACTAAGAAGAGAATTACAGTACATAAATAATTTAGTTCAATAATAAACAAAAGAGAATTTTAGTAATCATCAAACTAGTGAGAATTTGCCATATTTCACTAAATTCAAGGATGCTTACTGTAGCTATTACTACTTATCTTGCAAAAATTTATAAACACTGTTTGTTGACCCCATTCATTTTGTTTTTGTGGTTTCAGTGCTAACCCCTCTGCACTGGGCAACTGGTAAGGGGGTCTCATCCCTGGATGAGCTAATTCTCCCTCTCCCAGCAGTCACTGGTTGCCTATAGTTCTTTGTCTATGTCTGGACCCCCACAAAATTTCTGTCTTCCACATTATCATCTCTCTTATTTGGTTACAAAGGTAACAGGATAGTGTGTACTCTAAAAATCTCCCCCAAAGCAGGAAGGTATAATTTAAAGCATGAATATGATTGAGGAACTAGAATATAAGGAGCAAGATTCCTAAAAGAATATGACAGAAAGGGGTATTTTTTAGATTTATTTTTAAAGCAATCTAATTTTCATATCAATCACAGGTCCCTCTCTGTACTGTCCTTCCACTCTTTCCACCTTCTCCCCACCCCACCCGCATTCACTCCTCAGAGAGGAGGACAACACCCATTCGAAGTCAACAAAGGCTGTTACATTACTTAAGGCAGGACCAAGGCCCTCCTCACTCTACCTAGGCTGAGCAAGGTATCCATTCATAGGGAATGGGCTCTAAAGAGCAAGATCATGCACTAGGGATAAATACATTTTTAAAATGTCTTTCCTTATTGAAATATGTCAGTTTAGAGGGTATTCCAAGAGTTTGAAAACAAACCCCAAAGCTTTGGCCAAGATGGAAACCAGTCACCAGATTATCTAGCAGTTCTTAATCAACTTGGATTTAAACATTTGACTTTGAGCCCCTAGAAATAGTTAGGGCTTAATATCCAAGTTTTCAAATATGTGTGAAGATCAAATAAGCAATTTAGTGTATTTAGACAGAAGTACTTGCTAAATCTTTATACTGAAGGAAAGAGATGAAGACATGACATGGAAAACCACTGACAATTGCAGCATAATTTTCAGCAACATCCTAATATGGATAAAACCAAAGCTGGAGCTCAGAACCTGCACAGAAGTGGAGTTAGTCAATCTTTGAAAGTTGACAATTATGGTTTGGGCAAATCTTCATGCAAAAGTAAGTAATGAGCTCCTAGAAGACAAAAACTGCAGTGGAGAGGCCATGCGGTTGACAAGTTTTTGAAAAAGAATCCTTTTTTTTTTTTTTTAAGGTTCCCAGAATCTAAGAACACCCATACTGGAGTACATAATTTTCAAGGAAGAGAGAAATATAACCAGACTGGGAATCTTCAATGGCAGCTCCCTAGAAGTAGATTAAGCCAGGATTTAGAACGAGCACCACAGAGTCTTCTGTCAGTCCTTAGTTTGATTATGAAGTCCTAGTGCCCTTCCTTACTTATAAGAAAGAAGTTCCTTAAGAGAGATATTACTTATAATATCTGGCATTTTGTTAAAAATTATCAGGCATGCTAGAATGCAAAAGGGTTGGGGAAGGGAGTAGAAAGTAAGCACACACATACAGTTACTGAAACTATCATCATGGGCAAAAAGACAACATTAAAACACTAGGACATTAGGGCTATACTCAGGATTCACTAGAAACTGATATGTGCATATTGGAAAACTGGAAATTTTCATGCTTGCTTTGCATAATAGAAATTAAAATTTTAACATGCATGATTATATTTTTGATAAATGCAACACAGAGAGGGTATTGTCCCCAGAAAACAAATCATTAACTAAGCTTTAATTATTGAAAAGTTTTTAAAACTTGTAAATCATCTCATGAAAGAAATATGCTGGAATATTAGATAAGAATAGTGTTTATTATCATCTTCCCAAAGGACAGTTCCAGAAGCAAGACAACTATGGAACAGCAGAGTTAATGAACCTAGTATATTCTCTCAGAATGTTAAAGTATTTAGGAAGTCTAGCAAAGTTGGAAAGCCCAGCGAGATTTTCAGTTCCATAGTGACTTATAGCGTGGTCTCAACCTACACACAGAGCAGAGAGCTGGGGGTGTATAAGTCTTGCTAATCAGAGACTCAGAGCTAAAATAGGTAGCTTAAGGAGAGACTCCTTAGGACATATCAAAGTGAGAATGTGTGTATTTATATATACCTACATGTGTCTCAAAACAAATAAAATACTATGTGATAAGATTAATAACTACAATAAAGGGAAGAGACAATTCAGTTTCAGTTCATGCAAGATAATTGCCATCTAAAAAAACCAATAGTAAAAAAAATCCACTAAAAAGACAGAATTTAAATTTGTTAAAACATTTAAAATGCATAGGCTTTGTGTTACAGATTAGTAGATATGGAAACCAGAGAGAAAATTTAAACTGTCAAAGTTTATATAGTAAATGATATTATCTCTAAAAAAGAAAAACATGAATTTAGATAAAATTAAGAATTCATAGACTATAGAAATTCCAGACAAAGTCAATTAATCTTAAGAGAATATATTAAAAAGATATACATTTTCAGAAGTTATAGGTATTAAAAATAATAAAATTAATTTGTGTAAGAGTGTATGTATGTACTATATATAGTTTATATGTTACGTATACCCCTTAAAATTTTAAGAGAAGTAACTGTTATAATTAAAAACTAGTATTGCTGTATCTTAACATATATTAATGCTCTCTGAGTAGTAACCTTATGACTTTATGAGAGAGAGAAAAAGAAAATGACATGGATTGATACAGAGAGGGAAATGGGAAAAAATAGGGGAGTGGAGCATTATGATAATAATGTATGAAGATTTTTAAAAATAAATTAAAAAACCAAAATGATAGAAAGTGAAGATCATTCATTGTAAAGAATTTACACTAGAATTTACCAGGAGCAAAAAGAGTACTAACTTGAAGTACATTGAAATGGGTAAGATATTTATGTTATTTGTAAATAATTGCAGAAAAGGAATACAAAGAAATAAGAAAAGAAATCTGTATAGAAAAGTGCACTTGATGTAGTTAAATTACTTGTTTAACACAAATGACGATAGTGGAATAGAAACTGAGACAAATAAGAGGCATATTAAAGTAGGTAGCAAAGTGGTAGATATAGTCTAGCCATGGGAAAATATACTCTAAATGTGAACAGGTTAAAAAAAAACTGTCTGAAGCAGAGATTATTTATCATGCAAAACCAAAATTCAAACTGGTGAACAAACAAAATCCTAGCAACTGGGAGTCTGAAGCTGGAGGACCATGAGTTTGAAACCATCTGAACTTCACAGAGAGACTCTGTCTCAATCTCTAGGTGCTTTATAGAACAAATAAAAATAGTTGGTTAGGTGTGGAAGTCTTAAATACTATTAACAAACTTAACTTATATGTATTAAGCACAGCATTCAGCATTAACAGGGGATACATTCTTTTCAAACAAATCTGAAACAGTCATTTAGTTACATAACATGCTTGGATAGCAAACAAACCTTCATCAATTTAAAGTCATTTAAAGAATACAGGTTTTGACTTTTCAAATCACTAAGGATATTGAGAATCGATAACTGAAAAATACTAGGAAATTCCTAAGTGTGTGACACATTGGTCAGTTTTCTCTTGCTGTGAATAAAACACCAGAGTCAAAGCAATTTATTGAAGAAAGAGTTTGTATTGATGGTTCCAGAGGGTTAGGTCCTTCATGGCCGAGAACTGTATAGCAGGCCCCAGACATAGAGGCAAGACGAGGAGAGAGAACTTGGGAATCCACAAGTAGGAACAATGGGATTTAATTCTAAAATTTAAAGCCCGCATAGCCATGCCACCTAAATCTCTCAAACAACCCTACCAACTGGGGATCACTTATTCAAATGCTGAGTCTGTGGAGGGATTTCTTACTCAAGCCACTACATGGGAAAGTAGAATATGCCAAAGTTGATACAGAACTCACACTCAGAATCACACAAAAAAAGAAAAATGAGATTTAAATAGACACAAAAACACTATAAAAAGCATGATATATTTGCTTTTTATGTATTATTGCTTTCATTTATTGTTTAAAAGGGGGGACTTCTAATTCAGCAGACATGTACTATGTTTTCCCTGTAAATAGAAACTGTTTCCTCCACAAGCATTTTTTAAGTCTTTGAAAACATATGAATGAACATTTTCATACGCTTAAGACAGACACTTTTAGCATTAATTGGATCATAATAATCTTGTGATTATAAACTAAACATACTTTTGCATTGATTACCATACTTTAAATATTTTTTATATGAAATTCAGGGAAAGTGTTATTTCATATATGTATTATTTTACTTTAAAATAAATGGAAATCCTTATAAAAACAAATTCTGTGCCCTTCAAACATCATATCTGGTCAGTTATGTTTTCTTTTTTTAAAATTATGAACTTGTTGGCTTATTATCACAGACCTATTACTAACTAGCTGTTATAAGTTAAATTTACCCATAATTCTTATCAATGTTTAGCCATGTGTCTAGGTACCTTTTCTCACTAATGTCTTCTCATTGTGCTTCCTGTGCACCTGGATGACAACTGTGTCTCTATCTTTCCTCTTTCCAGAATTCTCTTACTTTGGTCGCCCCACCTATATTTCCTGACATCTTGAATTTTGCATACAAATGGATGGAAATAGAAAACACTATCCTGAGTGAGGTAACCCAGACCCAAAGAGATGAATAAGGTATGTACTCACTCATAAGTGGGTTCTAACCATAAATAAAAGACACTGAGCCTATAATTCGGGATCCTAGAGAAGCTAAATAAGAAGGTGAACCCAAA